>NEWO01001235.1:0-24769 GCA_003013225.1 Phalaenopsis aphrodite
AGAAGAGTTTTGAATTTTTAATGGTGGGGTACCTCTTCTAATTTTCTAAGACTAGTCAATAGGAAAGTCCTATGGCTAGACCTAGGCTACTGAAGAAGTTTTCTAGACCTCAACCAAAAGTGAGGTCAACAGTCTCCTTAAAATCTTCAATTCTACATCCAACAAAGTATATTTCACTATGTTGTAGAAATCCTTTTGGAACATATGTTTCTCAACACATTTTAACATTTTAATTGGTCATATCAAAAAATAAATGAAGATTGGAGTTCAAATAATCACAAAATTTTGACATTTAAAACCACATAAAATAAAATTATTTCTTCACAAAAATCATATCTCAAAGTAGGGAGAAGGATAAAGAAGGCTACTCAGAATTCATGAGAAGGAAATAACGAAACATGGATTTTATATATAAAACAAGTTTACAAAAACGAAGAAGTAAAATACAACTTATCTCACAATTCTTCCCAAGAAAAATCCCTAGAAGTTCTCTTGAAGCACTTTCCCTTTTTACAAACATTTTCAATTCTCTCTTACAAAAGTAATAAAGAAGAAATCTCTCACATTCTCTCTCCTCTTACAATCTTTGAAGAAAATCTCCAAGACCTTCACTTTCTCTCTCTCTCTCTCTTGCCTTTTGCCTTCTTCAAACTCTCTCCCTCACGCCTCTCTTCAGCCCCTCTTATTTATGCCTTATATTTCTATTTCTTTTATTAGAGGCTGCCTCCCTCTAAAAGGAATTCAAAATTCTATCTAAATTCTATCCAAAAGTTAACTCTTTTGAATTCTAAAAGATATGTCTATTAATCCACGAGAGATATCCCATCATAAAAGAACCTTCCAAAGTGTCTAGATGCATTGAATCACTCCATGAGGTGTTTACAACAATTCAATCCTTTGAAATTTGCAAAAAATTTGTCCCGAACCACTGTAATTTGCAAAAATTCATCTCTTATGCTGCAGGCTCTGGTTTTGGCGCCTCAGGCGCCAACTCGCTTAAGACCGCATTGTTCTGGGTTATGGTTACAGGTGCCAAATTTGGCGCTTCAGCCACCAACTCTTTGTAAAATGACGCTTCAGGCACCATCTCTCTGTAAAGTGGCACTTCAGGTGTCAGCTCTCTATAAGGTGGCACTTCAAGCACCAATTCTAGCGCTTCAGGTGTTAGAATGTCAAAATTTGTCATTTTGACTCCAAATTTTATCCTTTTTTTTATAATTTTGCTCTAAATGCCTAAAATTGATGTAATTGCAATGAAAACATGAAAATATCATTATTTAAAATGCAATATCTCCAAACATAAGTATAAAATGTATACTTAAAACAATAGATTATTTTGGTGTATCACTTATCATCCTCAGACAAGTGGTTTGGGTGAGTTATCCAATCATAAAATTAAAAGAATATTGGAAAAATTGTGAATCCAACTAAAATGGATTGGTTAGTCATACTTGATTATGCTTTGTGGGCTTATAAGACTGCATATAGCACTCTAATAGGAACGTCCCCATATAGGCTAATATTTGGGAAAGCTTGTCATTTACCAGTTGAACTTGAACATAAAGCATATTGGGATATTAAAGAATTTAATTAGAATTTAAAGGATGTTGGTGAGAATGATTATTGCAATTAAATGAGCTTGAAGAGCTATGAAATGAATCTTGTGAAAGTGCTAAGATTTGGGATATTAAAGAATTTAATCACAATTTAAAGGATCTTGGTGAGAATGATTATTGCAATTAAATGAGCTTGAAGAGATATGAAATGAATCTTATGAAAGTACTAAGATTTACAAAAAAAAGATTAAGATGTGGCATGATTAGAGGTTCTTACTAAAAATTTTGAGCCATGACAGCAATTTTTGCTTTATAATGCAAGATTAAGATTATTTCCAGGCAAACTTAAGTCCAGACGGATGAGCACATTTGTTGTGATGAAAGTTTATCCATGTTGAGTTGTGGATATCAAAAATCCTAAAACTAATAAAATATTCAAAGTGAATGGTCATAGAGTGTAACCATACTTTTTAGGTGACTAACTTAAATTGAATGATCTTATGTTGTTGGGTCAACCATAATAAGCACTAGTTACATTGGGACAAGCGCTTTGTGGGAGGAAACTCATAGTTATCAGTTTGTTTGTTTTGTATGTCTTATTATTGTGTTTGATTTATAAAATTTTGGTAGTATTTTGAATATATAATGAATTAGTAAATATTATAAGACCTTAAAAGAATACTTAGACATGTTAGAATGAGTTTTTGGACGTTATGCTGACCTGTGCTAAATTAAGCACTGACGCTTAAGTGCCAATATCCGACACTTAAGTGCAACAGTTGAAAAAATATTTGAATTTCAGTTTCTAGAAGTTCTAAATGTGATTTGGTTAGCTTTATTCTGGGATATTTGTTCTAAGACGTGTCTGATGTGCCCCTAGTGTGTGTTATTTTTCTACGTGCTTAATGTCAATTTAAATCCCAGTAATAATGCCAAAAACTTGAACCGTCCCAAAATCCATACAGCAATTTTCCTTCCAAAAATATGACCAAATATTGACCCAATTTATATTTAGCAGTTAAAATCAAAATTTTATAAAATATATAAAATAGTTCACACACAAGAGGTTCTACGCAAGTGAACGCATCGCTTCAAGTAATATAGGGCTTTCCTTAAAAATCCCAGTATCAATCCCACAGAGAAGCGCAGTAAGAAATCACTTAGGCTAATTCTGGACTACTACTATAAAGTCTTAGTTTAGAAGATGGAATTTCTTTTGATAATATCTTAAATCACAATATGCAAACTATAGAAAATTAAAGTAAGAAAGACAAGTTAAAATGGGTTTAATGAATGTTAACAGAAATGTAACTAAAAGAACTAAGTTTACTAAACTAGTTTCTAAACTTCAAAATTAAATTTACTACTACTAAATAAAGTTTTGTGATGAAGAGTTCAAATTTAAGAAAGCATCTTTCCCCTTTGCAATGAGTACATAGTTAGTGAAGTAATTAAAATCATTTAAAGTTATATAAAAATTATTTTGTGCCAACTAGGAGCATTCCTATTCTTTACCCTCTTTCGAGTGCATAAAGAACATTGACTAATCGAGTGTTTGGTCCCTAATTTTGTGGTTAGGCTGGGAGGATACTGGCTGCCACTCCAAAACTCCCACTACTCCCTCACCTTAGGGCTAACAATCTCGCATTAGTTTGCAATCATCTAGACCAAATTGGAGATTTTAATCTGTCACCTTAAAATCTCCAATTTTTCATCCAACAAAGTACATTTTCATATTTATATGCAACTAATTCCATGGATGAAATACTCTCCAATGAAATTAAATGTGATTCTCCCATTGTTGTAGAAATCATAGCCCTTTTGGAAAATATGTTTCTCAACACATTTTAACATTTCAATTTGCCAAATTGAAAAGTAAATGAAGATCAAAGTTTGAATCATCACAATTTTTGACATTTAAAACCATATAAAATAAAATCAATTCTTTAGAAAACCATATCTTAAAGTAGCTAGAAGAATAAAAAAGACTACTCAGAATTAATGAAAAGGACACGAAAAATACACGGATTTCATTAATAAAAACAAGTTTATAAAACAAAAGAAATAAAAGACACAACTTATCTCACAATCCTTTCCAAGCAAATCCTTCAAAGTTCTATTCAAGCCTTTCTCTTTTTACAAGCACTCTCAATACTCTCCTAGAAATCTAATGAAGAAGAAATTTGTGACTTCCCTTTGCTCTTACAATCTTTGAAGAAAATCTCCCAACCCTTGACTTTCTTTTACACACTCTCTCTCTTGCTTTCTTCTTCCTCTTACTCTCACGCCACACACACAAACAAACACACACACTCACACCACACACACACAAAACTCTACATTTTATCTATAGACTTCCCTCTCTTTTATAAAAAAGTGCCTCCCTCCACAAAGAATTCAAAATTCCCTTCAAAATTTCATCCAAAAGTCAACTTTTTTGAATTCAAAAGACATATCTATTGATCCAAGAGATATATCCCTTCATAAAAGAACCTTCCAAAGTGTCTAGATGCATTAAATCACTCCAAGGGGTGTTTAAAACTATTTTCCTTTAAAAATTCACGCAAAATTCATCCCAAACTACCTTAATCCACCAAAAGTTGTCTCTGTCGCATTATGCACCAATTTTGGCACTTCATGCACCCGTTCTATGGATTTTGACGCATCATGCACCATTTTGGTACATCATGCGCCACTCTGTAGTAGCTCCACATTTTACTTTGTTTGGCTCCATTTGCCCTGTTTTAGTTGCATTTCGCTCCTAACATATATTCCTACAAAATAAGCATGAAAAAAACATTTATTTAAAGTGTAATTTTAGTCAAAAATATTTGAGAATGTAAAGTAGATTAAGGATAGAAAGTCATATCAAAATGTGCCCAATCAGAATCTTCTTTCTTGCTCGTTTTTACTCCAAATTGCATCATTTTTGCTTCATTTTATGTAAAAGTTCATTTCTTGTACCTAAAACCAAAACTGTTCAAAATACCTTCTTTTAAAGTATAATATCATTAAAAATCATTAAAATTAAGCATAAAATATATATGAAAAGGTATGTAATTTTTACGCGTGTCAACTCCCCCAAACTTTAAAGTTAGTTGTCCTGAAGTAACTCTTTTACTACATAAAAATATGACTTAGGATAGAGATTAACATATAAACTTCTATACTTTAGTTTAATAAATAAAATAATACAATTTAAGAAAAATCTTTAATAACTTAGATTCAAAATCTTAGTCTGCGAGTACTTAGTATTCAAATTTAAGATTTCTGAATCTCTTTTCATTTCAAGAAGAATTGCAATTTGTTAATCAAGGATACTTAGAGCATTCATATGAAAAAGAACATCATGAAAACTTTACTAATAATGCTATTAATACTCGAATAGAAGTTTAGAAAATGTAATAAGGCATTTTCCATAAGTTGATTCAAGTGAAGTGATACACCTAAAATATATAGTATTTTTAGAGACATTTTTATACCTATTTTTGATATAGTGCGCTTTAATGGAAGGTATTTTTGTGTTTTTCTTGCAGATACAAGTAAAAATGAAAAAATACTTAAAGGAGTGAAAAATGATCAAATTTGGAGCAAAAAGGTGAAAAATTGCACAAAAGAGTTTTGGTGCCTAAGCGCCAGATTGAGTGCTTAAGCGCCAGTTTAACAGAGAAGGCCATGTCTAAGTACCGAGACCCGCGCTTAAGCACCGATGGCAGTTACTATATGAGTAAAATCGATTTTCTCGAATTTTGAAGAGGTTTTTAAGGCACCAATAGGCTTAATAGGTGGTTGTAACCACCATGGACAAAAATTATCATGAAAGGATGCGTCTCTTAGCCAAGTACATCAAATCAAGACACATTTTGAAGAGATCCCAAGGAACCTCTTAGAAAATTATAAAAGAAAGAAGAGAGGACATAGAAAAGACTCCTGAAAATATTGGTAAGTTTTAAAAGTTCTTCTTTGGGGAGTTAGTTCGGAGAGATTTTTAGGAAACACTTTTTATTTACTTTATCATTTTTGTTATTTTGTTTTGAGTGATTGTAAAAGATAATAGATTCAAAGGAACTTCAAGAGTTTGGTGGAGGACCTGAGATAAGTTTTTATCTTTTTGTTTTAGACTGCTTTTGGTTTTAATCGAGACTTATTGTTGTTTTGACAATGATTTCTTCTTTTAAACTAAAGTGTGGTTTTGTTTTCCCCATGGATTCTGAGTATTTTTTTTATCTTTCTTCTTAAAATGATAAGTAATTAAGTTTTGGATGGAATTTGTGGAGAGTAATGATCTTTAATGTTGGAAGAAGTCGTGATGATTTCAATCCATGCACCTCATTTACTACTTGATTTGGCCAATCCAGATGTTAAAATTTATTGTGAGAACATGTAAGAACCGGGCTGGTATTGTCTCAGTCAATAATTGGAAAGAATCACATGAGGTTGTATGAATGAGAATGTAGTTTATAAGATTGAGTGTAAATAAATAGGAAAATATTCATTGATGAGTGTAGAGTTAGAGGACTTTAAAGTGATAGGTTAAGACCCCTAATTTGGTTTATTGTTTTAGGTTCTGATACGAGAATATTAGCCCCCAGATGGAGGGAATTGAGGGAACACTGGAATGAGAGCTAGTATCTTCCCTGCATAACCGGTCTTCAGAATTATTCAATCTTTAAATTAGCCAATATTATTGCTCCTATTTGGCACAACACAATTTGCATACTTTCATAAAAAAATTCCTATTCTTATTACTGATTCATGATAAGAAAAAAGATATTTTCATATTAAGAACTTTTTCTTCTAAAAAAACTTTAGTTATCTTTTTAAGTTTTTACTATTTCGTTAAAATATCAAAAATACCAAAAATATTTAAATTTTTAAATCTTACAAAAATTGTTTTTAGTTTAAGTAATTATCTTTTTAAAAATATAAAACTTTCTAAAAAGTGCATATTGCATAATCTTCCCTGTGGGTTCGATATTCAAGCCTTAATCAAAAGGTCGTATTTTACTTGATAACGATACGTATACTTACGTAGTATCCCAATATAAATAAATTTAAATTAAAAAGTTAAATTCTTATTTTTCTTCAAGATCAAGTTTTTGGTTTTGTTGCAAAATAAGGAAATATAAGTGAAAAATACCATCAAAACTATTGTTATACTGTGCATAAGCACTAAATATCCGGGGATCATGAAGCCAATATTTTATTAGGCATCTCCACAAGCTTCTCCTCACTCTTTTTTCTTCTTCTTCTTCTTCTTCTTTTTCTTTTAGGATCTTTTCAATCTTTCTTTTCTTTTTTTTTCAAGTGAAAATTACTTTATTTAGATAGCCTTTAATGATTTTGAACTTCACTATCCCCGTCTTAAAGTCAAAACTCCTTACCTTTCTTCACTTTATAAATTCATATTAGTTCATTATTTTTTATAAATTCTCATTCTTTTCTTCTTTCTTGAAACTCAAAAATTCTTAATACTTCAAAAATACAATTTCCTTTACTTTAAATAGAAAAACATAGTCTTATCCTTTCATACCAAATATCTTTAACCTTATAATTGACCTTCATCATTAAAAACTTTTACCTAAATTTACCTTAATATTTATAAACATAAATATAGTCATTTATAGTTAAACTCTATTATCCAAGATCATGTTAAATTAATTTTAAAAGTATAGTTAATTGAGGAAAAATAAAATTTAGTTTACTTCTTTTTAAAAGAAAATTTTCTTTCCCCAAAACTTAAATTTTAAAATATTTTACACTTAATTCCATAAAATGTAGCAGGAAGAAAAAGTAAAAGTTGAATCTATAAACTACTACAACATCCTATCAAATTCATATACATGCATAATCAGGATATAATGATTGCAGGAGAAAGTAAGTCTAGTATAAAACATGCTTGCAATAATATTAAACTAAAAGAAGTATTACTAACTTTAAAATTTATTTTTCTTCTTACCACCAAACTTAATTTTAACAAGTATAACATTCAATACAGAAAATATAAGCAGGAAGAAAAATAGTTCAGAAATTCTATCTATCACAAACATTTACAAGTATTCATGAGGACAAAACAATATGCAATAGAAGTAAGTCTAAACTAAAACATGCTCAATAAAATGGAAAGAAAGGTCTAATAAGCAGAGCAGGTATTGGCATAGGAATATGTATATTTATGTGTTCTCTAAATATTTATATTATTGTAACACAAACACAAATACACATGATAAATGAGGTCAATTCTTCCTTTAACTCATTACATTTTACTATCTTACTTCTAATTTATAACAGAATCACTACATAGATATATTGGGTACTTTATAAATGATTTTATAGATTCTAATCCCAAAGATAAGACTATCTCAAATATATTGGCTCTTGAGCACCAACCCAACCTCAGGCATCACCTTATTCCAATAATTAAGCACCTCTAGCAGTTATAAGGATTGTGTAAATTCATCCACATGTTACTTATCAAATAAGTTAGCTACTATTATCAAATGAAGATATAGTCAAAGAAAAGAAGTAAAAAAATGTGATGGAACTGTCACTGTTAAAATTAATAATGTCTCTTGTAAAACTCAAGATCAGGTGAGACTTAATTCATAGTGGACTGGCCACTCCAACTACTATAAGATAATATATAAGTCTAGCCATAATAAGAAGTTATGGAATCACCTTCCTCATAACACAAAAAATCTAATTAAACCACTAAAATTCCAAACATCTACTAATCATAAATCAAACTAATCAATCCACACTAAAGCAAACACAATACAACACTAACAATTATAACACTCAAGCACACTAAATCAAACCACACTGATAACTATGGGTTGCCTCCCATAAAGCTCTTTGCTTAACATTGTTAGCCCACCAAATGATTCCGCCCGAATCAAAACTCCATTTAAGTAATCCTTGATCAATCACCCAATGTTTTCTAGATCCAGGGATTCTTACAAAGTCCTTGAATTTTAATTTTTCTTTCAAATCTTCCTTTTTAGATTGATTCATATCCTTGTGCCTCATATTTCTTTCTAAATCAAATATTATGGTAGTGATTTTCTCAATTTTTATATTAATATCATCCTTAAATTTTATAAGAAATGGATCTTTATATGTACTTCAAAAACTCCCAAATTTTGGATCGAATTCTCTCTAGATAATTCAAATTCTAGATCAAATTATTCTAGGTTACTTTTTTGTTCAGGGTTGTCTTTCAATTCTTCCTTTTTGTACTGAGTAAATGGTAGAGGTGGTCTTTCTATATTTATCTTAGTTGAGGAAATAAGTTTTTCTAATTCCTTATGAATTTTTTTCATTGGTCTTTCACTCTCCTTATCCTCATTTCTCAACTAAAAGTTATTTTAAAACATATCCTTGAATTCTATTCTAAATATTTGTTCAATAATTTTAAATTGCTCATCATTCATCTCCTTAGGGTCTATCTCAGGGTCACTAGGTAAAATCTCTGGGGGTAACTGTTAATTACATTAATAGTTTGCCCCAGTTGATTTTCTATATTCATTATTGCAACCTCTTGATTCTCCAACTCACTCTTCATTTAAATCACAATCTCTTATAACATTAATTCCTTCTTCACATCCTATGGGTTGGAGTTAAATTGAGGAGGTTTATTAATTGAGTTAATAATCTGCCCAGTTGGTTTTTCATATTCCTTATTATGATCCCTTGACAGTCCAGCTCACTCTCCATTCAAATAACAACCTCTTCTAATAAATCCTTCTCATCATTCTGGGGGTTGAAGTCAAAATTATGAGTGAAAGAAAGTTCATCATTATGATAGCCATTGTTATTCCAACTAAATGTCCCATTAAATTAATTATCATCCTAAAATTGGTCTTCTCCTCCAAAATTATTATTCCTGTTAGAGTTCAAATGATTTTCCCAATGTGGATTGTAATAATCAGAATAAGAATTATGTATCTCATAGCCAATTTCAATCTATTGTCCAAATGAATTTTCTTCAATAATTCCTTAAAAAATTCCTCTCAATATCTACAACTTGAAAAATTAAAATTATAAGCATACTTCTTGAAAATTTGTCACTATCCAAAGCTACTAGCATTATAATCCAAATCTAAATATTCATTATATCGTTGATCCACCATTTCTACATCAAATTCATGGAGTCTTTTCAAATCTCTCCCAAAAGTTCTCTCTAAATCTTACTTGTAAAATTCAAGGTTTGCAGCTCCTGAACTACACAAACAAATGTAAAGACTTAACTAATTTGATAAATATCAAAAGTATTTTTAGTACTTTGGATTTTATTTAAAATAAACACACAATAATTAAACACACTATATAATAATACTATAAATTCCAAATCCAAGTCTTACAGGTTTTACTAAAACTCTCCTAAAGTTCTTACCAAAGCTTCTCTGACAACGGTGCCAAAAACTTGATGTGCCCCTAGTGTGTGATGTTTTTCTGCATGTTTTATGTCAATTTAAATCCCTGGTAATAGTACCAAAAACATGGCCCGTCTCAAAATTCATGTAGTAATTTTGCTTTACAAAAATATGGCAAAAAACTTGACTCAATTTATATTTAGCATTTAAAATCAAAATGTTATAGAATATATAAAATAGTTCACACACTAGTGATTCTAAGCAAGTGCACGTATCGCTTCAAGTAATATAGGGCTTTCTTTAAAAACCCCAGTATCAATCTCACAGAGAAGCACAGTAAGAAATCTCTTAGGCAAATTCTAGTATACTACTTTCAAGTTTTAGTTTGGAAGATGGAAATTCTTATGATAATATCATAAATCACGATATGCAAACTATAAAAATTAAAGTAAGAAAAACAAGTTAAAATGGGTTTAATGAATGCTAACAAAAATGTAACTAAAAGAAAAAAGTTTACTAAATAAATTTTAAAACTTCAAAATTAAATTTACTACTACTAAAAAAAGTTAAGTGATAAAGAGTTCAAATTTAATAAATCATTCTTCCCCTTTATAATGAGTACATGGTAAGTGAAGTAATTAAAATCATTTAAAAATATATAAAAACTATTTTGTGCCAAATAAAAGCAATCCTATTCTTTACCTTCTTCTGAGTGCATAAAGAACATTGACTAATCTAGAGTTTGGTCCCTAATTCTGTAGCTAGGCTGTGAGAATACTGGCTGCCACTCCAGAGATCCCACTAATCCCTCTTTTGAGGGCTAACAATCTCACATCAGTTTTCAATCAACTGGACGAAATTGAGGATTTTAATCTGTCACCTTAAAATCTCCAATTCTGCATCCAACAAAGTATATTTTCCTATTTATTTTCACCCAATTCCATGGATGAAATAATCTCCCATGAAATTAAATGTGATTCTCCTCATGTTGTAGAAATTATAGCCCTTTTGGAACATATGTTTCTCAACATATTTTAGCATTTCAATTGGACAAATTGAAAAGTAAATGAAAATCAAAGTTCAAATCATCACAATTTTTTGACATTTAAATTCGTATAAAACAAAATCAATTCTTCACAAAATCATATCTCAAAGTAGGGAGAATGATAAAGAAGACTACTAATAATTCATGAGAAGGATATAATAAAAAATGGATTTCATTAATAAAAAAAAATTTACAAAATAAAAGAAATAAAAGACACAACTTATCTCACAATTCTTCCCAAGCAAATCCATAGAAGTTCTCTTCAAGCCTTTCTCTCCCTACAAGTACTCTCAATTCTCTCCTAGAAATGTAATGAAGAAGAAATCTGTCACATTCCCTCTTTTCTTACAATCCTTGAAGAAAATCTCTCATCCCTTGACTTTCTCTCACTCTCTCTCTTGCTTTCTTCTTTCTCCTACTCTCACGCCACACACACACCCACACACACAGACACTCACGCCACTCACACTCACAAAACTCCTCCTTTTATCCCTAGACTACCCTCTCTTTTATAAAAGGGTGCCTCCCTAAGAAGAATTAAAAATTACCTCCAAAATTTTATCCTAAATTCAACACTTTTGAATTCAAAAGGCATGTCCATTGATCCAAGAGACATAGCCCTTCATAAAAGAACCTTCCAAAGTGTCTAGATGCATTGAATCACTCCAAGGAGTATTTAGAACAAGTGTCCCTTTGAAAATTTGCACAAAAATTATCCTGAACCGCCTTAATCCACCAAATGTCATCTTTGGCGCATCATGCGCCAGTTCTATGGATTTTGGCGCATCAAGTGCCAGTTTGGCGCATCATGCACCACTCTGCAACAACTCCACTATTTTGTTTTATTTGGCTCCATTTAGCTCTATTTCAGCTTCAGTTATGTTTTTCTCCTAAAAAATGTTCCAACAAAATAAGCATGAAAACAACTTTTTTTAAAGAGTACTTTCATTCAAAAATATTTGAGAAATGTAAAGTAGATTAAGGATAGAAATACATATCAAAATGTGCCCAGTGAGAATTTTCTTTCTTGCTCGTTTTTACTCCAAATTGCACCATATGCAAAATAGTTTCTTTTAAAGTATAATATCATTAAAAATCATAAAGATTGAGTATAAAATTTATATGAAAAAGTAGGTAATTCTTAGACGTGTCAGCGCCTAGGAGTTATAGGGGAGGTTTAGAGCTTAAAAATAAAAGGTTAAGAGGAGAAGTCTCACCACACTTCCATTTACCCCTAAGTTCTTAGTGAAAAAGAGAGATTTTGAAGGAAGTCATCTTGGGAGAGTGAATTGAAGAAAAATGAGGAAGCAATGAGAAATAAATTTATTAGTCAGAGTGCAAAAGAGTTATATAATGATTTCGTAGCATATAGTATCAAAGGAATATCAGTGAAAATCACTAAAATTGAGGCTGACATGGCTTCAATTGAAGCAAAAGTAATGGAAGTTAACACACATCTTGATAATATAGGATGGAAACTTAAGATGCAGTTTAGTCATACCAGTTTTATAGAAGAAGTAGACAAGGCTATGTATTTGAAAAACAAATGGATTAAAGAAGATTCTACCAGAGTTATTAACCACCGTCCGTTTTATCAGATTTACATTCCAAATGCTAAAGGAGAGACTAATGATGGGCCAGGATTCATTCCACAAAATAGAGAGTGGAATTAAGTTATTTGTTTAGTATTTGTTTGTTTAGTGTTTATTTGTTAATGCTAAGTCTTTTTAGTGTGTTTTTAATGTTATGATTATTTAGTGTTTGTTTTATGAACTATCTCATCAAAGACTCTTTATATTGAGAATTTATGTATAAAAAATGTTTGTAATTGTTCTTGAATGAATATAAATGTTTGTTTGTGTGAAATTTCCTGTTATGTAGTGTTGAATCAAATTAGTTAAGATTGGTGAATCTTGAGAAAAAGGAGAGTTTAAAGGGAAGAATATAGCTATTAAAGAGTTTTGAGATCCTATTATTGATCTAATTTTAAGTTCTTCTTTTCCCTTCCGTACATATCCTAGAATTTAGCCTTAGGATTTTCTATTTTGAAGCTCCTAGAGGACTAGACTGGGACTTATAATATTTAGAAATTCAACCCATTTCTTTGCCTTTTTAAGTTTCATATGGACGGTTTCAGGTCCTTAACATTCAATTGAGTTAATTGAAAAGCTGACATATTGAAGCACAAATTAAACTCCTATAGAAATTTGAAAAACATAGGTGAACCCCATGACGTGTGCGACATTTGACTTGCCACCACGAGCGATGTGCTTGAATTTGGTTGTCGCTTATGCAAGGACCAGTCAATAATTTTTATTCGTTAAACGACTCCGATCAGATAAAGATAATTTCATTTGTCGTCCTATGCACAAATGAATTGTATAAAATTTGTTTTTATTTTATAAAAATTAATTAAACCTTTTTTTAAATAAAAGTTTCTTTAAAAAAAGGCCCTAAACTCTAAGCTCTCCCTCATGTGAGCTCCCCTTCTCCTCTTGGGACCAAGCCATGCCCTAGCTCCTTATTCCTCTCAGCC
The DNA here is from genome assembly GCA_003013225.1 of Phalaenopsis aphrodite. Classification (NCBI taxonomy): domain Eukaryota; kingdom Viridiplantae; phylum Streptophyta; class Magnoliopsida; order Asparagales; family Orchidaceae; genus Phalaenopsis; species Phalaenopsis aphrodite. The sequence continues at coordinate 13,513 of NEWO01001235.1, forward strand.
GAGTAGCTAAGCCTCCCTTTCCAGTTTCTTCAATCACCTCCTTCCTCTCCGGTTGCGACTAACCTTCTTCTCTGGTCATAACTGTCGGTTACTTTCTTTTAACAGCTTTTCCTGCACAATGAATTTAGTAATCCTTTCATTCTTGGGTTTGAGTGTTTTCCTTGTCGTGAGCCTTCTTCCCTCTCGACGGCTATAAATACCCACATGGAGTAGAACTTTGGGTTGTGATTTTTTTTTACGTTGAAGAGGAGCGACTGGAAAATTTTGTTTAGAGATTTTCGAGGAAAAAAATTGCAGGAGTTTATTCTCTGTTGGAAGCTTCTCTCTCATGATCTTTCTTATTCTTCTCATTCTTAAGTTAGCAAGAAGCTGAGGACAGATTCCATTTACTTCTAAAGTTTTATTATACAATAGTAGCGAAATAGATCTTAGCATCTCTTTTATCAATCATACTTGATTGTTTGGAATAGTTACCTTCTTTAGCACCATGGAATTTATTTCAAATCAATTTAAGGTGTTGATTAATTTTTTGGATTTGTTGTTCATGTAATACCTTCTGTTAGATCATAGGATTGATAGTTCAACTTGAGTTAATATTTTAGTTTAATCATTACTTTGACGAAGGATTGGGGTTGGTTTTTTGTTTTCTTGCTACCTCTATGTGAGTAAAATATATTGGAGATTTATTTCCTCATTTTGATCACTTTTTTTAGGCTGATTTTCTGTTCTCCTTGTTGCCCCTATTAAAATAAATATTTTGAGGTTATTTCGGTTTTGAATAACTATTTGGGTTGCGGTTCCTACTCTTCTTGTTGCTCCTATTTGAATATATATGTTGAGATTATTTTTTAGTTTTAAATATCAGATTTGGGGCTGCAATTTTGCTCCTCTTGTTGCCTCATTCGAATACACATGTTGGAGATTTATCTTTGGTTTCTTTTTGAGAATTAATTTGGGCCACAGTTCTGCTCTTCTTGCTGTCTTTATTCGAATACATATTGGAGATCTTTCTTTTGGTTTTGAATATTAATTTGGGGCTCAATTTTTTTTTCTCCTCTTGCTACCCTTATTTGAATACATGTGTTGGAAATTACTTTTAGTTTTGAATATTCAGTTTGGGGCTGGTTTCTATTCTTCTTGTTTCCCCTTATTCGAACATATTTTGGAGATTATTCCTGGTTTTGAATAATTAGTACTGGAGCTTAATTCCTTTTCTTCTTACTGCCCCTTGCTAGGATAAATGATTGAAAATCTTTTTTTGGTTTTGAAAATTGCTTTAATATCTCATCTTTTCTATTACTGCTCCTATTTGAATATACACTAGAATTATTTGGTGTTCTGGATAGGCGCTTTAGTGTCTCGTGTAATAATTCAATTTTAGCCCCTTTATGATGGGCTCGAGCTTGTCTATTTGATGGTTCAATTTAGCCCCTTTATGCTAGGCTCGAGCTTGCCTTTTTTAGGGTTCGGTTCGGTCCTTTATGTTGGGCTCGAGCTTGTCTTTTTGATGGTTCAGTTTAGGCCCTTTATATTGTGCACGAGCTTGTCTTTTTGTGGGACAATTTAGCCCCTTTATGCTGTGCTCGATCTTGTCTTTTTGATGGTTCAGCTTGGCCCTTTATGTTGGGCTCAAGCTTGTCTTTTTTATGGTTAAGTTTAGCCCCTTTATGCTGGGCTTGAGCTTGGCTTTTTGTGGTTCAATTTAGCCCCTTTATGTTGGGCTTGAGCTTGTCTTTTTGATGGTTCGGTTTAGCTCCTTTATGCTAGGCTCGGTCTTGTCTTTTTGTCGTTCTATTTATCCCTTTTATGGTGGGCTTGAGCTTGTCTTTTTGTGGTTTAATTTAGCCTTTTTTATGATGGGCTTGAACTTGTCATTTTGATGGTTCAGTTTAACCGTTATGCTGGGCCCGGTTTCCTTTCTTAACGGCTCAGTTCCCCTCCCTTTGGTGGCTTGATTTTGCTTGGTGATGGCTTAGGCTTTGTCCATTTGCTGGCCTTAGTTTGTTTAGTGGTAGTTTTTTTTTTTGGCCATCTATTGGTTTCAATTCTACTCCCTTAGCCTTCCTTTTTTTGTGAAGTATATCTACTGGTGGCTTAGGTTCTAGCCTTTTGCTAGAATTGGCTTTTTGGTTGTATAAATTTCATGGATTTGAATTTGGCAATATGAGAATAGAAGCTTACTCCTCTTTAGAAAATTGATAAAATATGTCATGATCATATAAAGGTTTAAAGTTCAAGTTTAGAGGTGGAAGGTGGATGTTATAGCAATGCTTACATGATTACTTCTTCTATTTTTCTTGACATAAAAAATATATATAATTATGTCGGATGAGCATATGAAATATTGAGGTGGCCTATTAGTTCGAGATGAGGGGCAACAGACAAAGATGCAAAGAACCACTGATCAGCTTTTCTTATAGCTAAAAATATAAAATCAATATTCAATTAAGTGAGATGCCCTTTCACTCCCTTAAGTCGCCTACAGCACTAACCCTCTTCAAAAGGTTTGAGAACTGGTAGTTAGATAAGAATAGATACTACATACCACTTATTAGACATCATCTTCATAAGTTTAGAGACTGCATACCACCCATTTAAAACATCATATATATAGGTGCACAACACCCTGATAAGTTCAGATACTATTTAATTCACACATCCATTAAATGATAGGTATAGGGGTGATTTGTTGGTAACCTCTAGTTGATATTAATAGGTTGACTTCAATATATCAGTAGCCCGGGGGACTAGAAAATAAAAAAAAAAAAAGAAATCTAGTCTGAGCCTATCCCCAAATTGAAATCTGATACCCCACTTGGAGATTTTCATATGCTCATCATTTAGATTTTCTTTCATAATCAGTAAATGCTTATTTAATCCCTCCTATGTCATTACAATTTATTTTAAAATGTCAACAGAGCTCATCAGGTACATTTAGTTGTTTTATTTTTGTTCCTTTACTACATATTTCCTTCTTTACTACATAATCTTTCTTTTCTTTGTATTGCTTTACTTTCATAGTTTTCTTTCAGTATTGTCCTGTTGCTGTACTTTACTACATAGTTTCTCCTTTACTTTACCGTATCGTGCTATAGACATTCACCTATACTCATACTTCTATTTATTGCTTTTCAAGCATGTTTGTATAACACCCTAGGATAGGTCATTTAAGGCATGGTTTTCTTTTTCTCTCCTTTTCTTGGGACGAGGCATCGACGTGGCCGAGCGAAGATACAACTTTGGAAGACAGTTGAGACAACGACTGGAAGCGGTAGGAGGAACATCAACTAATTTTTGATAGATTAAAATAACATACATATAGGACATCAAGGTTGTTCGTCTAGCACGATGTAAATCCTCATACACCATCTTTTAGGACTTTCTACGATTTTATATTGTACGATATATGTCCTAAACTTTTTAAGATTTTGAGGTAGTCGTTTGGTATAACATAAATCCTCCTATTTTCTTGGGCTATTTACATATGACATGCAGGCATAAGTCCAGAATATCTAAATAATTTTCATGAGTGAAACATCAAATAATTTCTTTCAAATATGTAAAGCCAAACCATATATTAATTTGAGATATCACTGAATCTTATTTAGTATAATCAACATCTCCTACTTTTCACTCCTTTGGATTCCGGAAATAACTGTTTCTATTTGAACCTATCCCACTTGAATTTTCATACAAGCAATCGTGGGAATCTAAACGTTGAATTCTTGAAGACGAAACCCTAATCTTAATCGAGAGTCTTCTTAGGTGACTTCGGTTGTCTAAGATGTAATTAACTATAGGGGCTTGCCTCTATAGGGAATTAAGAACCCAGATTAATCTAAACTCTGTCTAATCTGTGTATTAAATAAGGAAATTTGTCAGCTATAAAATTTGTAGACCAAAATAGAGTCATAAACTTTTAAAAGTTTAGATGGTTAAGTCTACCAATAAGTGATACATTCATCCTTCAAGATGATATCATTATTTAAACTATTAGGTATATGAGGTCTATTTAGTCTCATCATTTTTCAAAAAAAAAACCCATTTTTACAAAACTAAAACTACATTATATATATTATATTAAATTTAAATTTAAAATCTTTTTCTCAAAATTTTTGTTAAAAAAATGGCCGACACCTGTAGGGTCGATTGAATTAGGTTAGAAGTGTATTTTTAAAGAAAATTGAAAAAAACCAAAATTTGTGTGCCTAAGTGCCAAGACCCTGCACTTAAGTGCTGCCTAGGCTGAGAGACAGAAACCTATGCACCGAACCCTTTGCACTTAAAAGCCGATTCATGTAAACCAGTTTTTGAATGGTTTAAAGTAATGATTTGGTCTAAAAATCCCCATTTTCTTTGCTCGACTTCATCCCCTACCTCTTGAGTTTGCCATTTTAAGATTAGTGCATCCCCTAATTTGAATATTTCTTGGTGTTTTGAAGCAAAATTTGCTAGATTTAATCTTCTTGAGGTAAGAGTTTCACTTCTATGCAAACAATTTTTATTTTAACTCTATATTTTGGGCACATTATGGATCAACCCAAAAATCACTATTCATGGTGAAAATTTAAGAAGAATCTATGGAAAATGCATATACTAGGTAGTTTAAGTATTTAGGAGCTAAGTTTAATGATTTAGAGTTGAATTTAGGATTTATTGTGAATTTTATATATTTTTTTTAGAAATGGCACCAAGGATGAAGCGGAGCAAGTGAAAGGCCTAATTTGATTCAAGGAAGTTTGTTAGTGCTAGAGCTCAGGATCAATACAGTGATGCGCTGCAATCAAGAAAGTTGATTTCTAAGCATTATTTTAAGAGTTTGGGAGGAGCTATAGAAGATTTAATTAATTGCCGCCAATGGGAGAGGTTTTGTTGTTTTGTTGCTGTAGCAGTTATTTCTTTTATTCTGGAGTTCTATGCAAATCTCCCAAAGGCTGAAGAAGAAGGAGTCATGCTTAGAGGAAAGACAGTGCCTTTCTCATCTGAGGGAATAAATCAGTTTCATCATTTGCCCTCGAGCACTTTATGTTTTTATTCCAACTATAGTCCAAATGATGAGTAGTTAGAAGAGATTATTTCATCGTTGGCTGGGGAAGAGGATTATGGAAGATTACCAATGAAAAATTAGTTAAATTTTCCATGGCAAAGTTAGATTTCCCATCTAGGTATGACACTATTTAATTTCTACTCTTCTGCTGCCTACCAATCATCTTAGTGAAGTGACCTGAGATCGAGCAACCTTGAACTATTATACTCAACATTTCAAGTTCATTGACACTGGAGATTTGATTTATAATGTTATTATCAAATTTTTCACCGTTGCTACTACTGTAGGTTCGGCATTTGCATCCTTGATTTTTCATTATGCAAGTAGGCTGCAGTTAGATTTGATAGCTGGGAGGAGATATTGCAGCCACTCAAGCAAATTACTAGTGTTAATGTGAAGTCTTATTCACATAATTCATTTTTTGGCTGGAGAAGTGGATTTTCTAGTAGTTCAGCTACCTCTACATCTCGAGCTTCTACTTCACGCACTTCTACATGATAGGGCAGACATCTAGATATGATTCTTAATCACAACAATTAGAGAGGATATAGAACAATGTTATTTATACCACTAAAAAGCTATTAAATTTAGAAAATTTTGTAGAACATATAGATGGATATATGATAATACGTAATGAATGAGGAAGAATTCCACTCATCTATGGAAAATCTCATGAGAGGTTACCAGAGTGTAGTTGTCCCTCAATATTTAAGATATCAATCATATGAGCCTACAGCTGCTTGGCATAGTGATGAGAGTGATGCCGAGGAGGAGGATGATTAGAATGGTTCTATAATTTGTTTTAGTTTTTTTATGTATTATTGCAAACTTTTTGTGGTATAGCTATACTATACTTTTATTTTGTTTGGAGTTGTATTTGTAAAGACTGTTAGTTTTGCTTATGATTTATTCTGAAGACACTATTGTGATGTATTTATGTTCTTGTGAGTAGTTATTATGTTTTTGTGGTAGTAAATGTATTAACTGAGTTGTTTAGTGTATTTAGTTAGACTGTGTTGAACTTAATTCTGAATCTTAGAATACTTTATAATATTGCTAACTTTAACATAAAAAATTCATGTTTAAAATTTTCAATTTACTACTAGATATTTTCTTTATATTGCAGTTGTGTAAGCGTGTTAGTTTGTTTTTTTGCTTTTATGTTATCCTCCAATGCATAGAAGTCTAACGAACTCTATATGTTAAGGAAAGTTAAAATTTGATCAAAATTTAATTTTTGCCCCCTGTATTAATTTTGGTATTTGTATATTTAGGATGTAAAAATTCCTACTAGCAAGTTATTTTTAGTTTTCATTTCAGCCAATTTGTATATGATGCTAAAATGTTTTATCTTATTAAAAATTTAAGTTTGGGGGGAGGGGGATGAATAATTTTCTAAAAACTTGAAATTTATTTGTTCTAAAATATACTTCAAATAAATTTGATTTTGATTTGATGAAAAATGATCATGTATATGAAGTTATATTAGGGACGTAAAATGTTGAACATAGAAATAAGTAAGTGAATTTAGTTAAAATTTATAGTAATGAAAAAAAATTAAAGTTAAATTTTTTTTTAGTTTGGAAATGATAAATATGGTGTAACTATCTTTAGTAGGAGAAATTGTATTTTTGAAAAATGTAGAAGAATTAGACTTTTATTTTCAAAACTTAAATTTCTTTTATTGAAAATAATTTTTAAAAACTATTATTATGTTTTTAATTAAATTAAATATATCAACTCTTTGCTTTAAGAAAGGAAGAGTAGAATTTAAAGTCATTAAGGATCTATCCAGACTTAGTAATCCTTGCTTGAAAAAGAAAAGAAAATAAAAGAATAAAAAAGAAAAAGAAAAAGAAAAAAAGAGAAAAGAAAAGCTGAAAAGGAGAGAAGACGCTTGAGGATTAGTGCCTAATCAAAAATTGGTTCCACATCTAATCTTTTTTAAAATATAATACTTGAGAAACTTTTTTGCAAATGTAGTAAGTAAAATTATGCTTACTAAAAATTTTTATGTGGAGAAGATAGAAAGCTTAAGCCCTATATTTGGAAAATCTATAATATTTATGAATTAGATAAGAACGCATATTTTCAGACTTCTTTACATTAAAAATTTTCAAACTCTAAGTTGGTCTCATTCACTAAGGCTTTTTTATAAATTGTACTAACATATTTCTACATCAAAATTTTAGAAACTTATAAAGAAACACATATACATAATCTACTTATTTAATTTTTAAAGACTGGAGTGTCACTTGAGGACAAGTACATTATAAGTTATGGGAATTTTGATACACCTAAAATATATAGTCTTAATGTACACATTTTTATACCTATTTTTTAGATATTGCACTTTTTTGAAAGTTATTTGTGCATTTTTCTTTCAGGCACAATCAAATGGATGAAAAGTGGTAAAAGGAGTGAAAAATGATCAAATTTTGATAAAAAATGAAGAAGGTGCGTAAAAGAACTGAGGTGACTAAGCGCCCAGGATCGGCGCTTGCGCGCCATTTATACAGAGAGAACCGTGCCTAAGCACTAAATACCCCACGCTTAAGTTCCAGAAGTAGTTACTTGAAGATTCATTAAATTTGGATGAATTTTTGAAGAGGTGTTTGAAGCAACCGTTGGTAAAAATGTGGGAAATAGTTCATGGACACAAAATTTCATTCAATTGGCTTTTGAAAGGAGACAACTTCTAGAATATTCATTTCATGGAGACACATTTTTAAGAAAAACCAAGGGACCTCTTGAATTTTAATTAAAGAAGACTTGGATCTTTAAAGTGAATCGCCGAGAGGCCAACAACTAATTGTCAATCATCATCCATCCATCTAGAGTGACCACCACCACCCATTGTCGCTATCGCCGTTGGCCACCTTTTCTTTTTATATTGAGTTTTATTTTGTATTTTGAGTGAAGGAAGAGATTCAAAGGAACTTCAAGACATTTGGTGGAGAGGATTTGAGATAATTGTTTATCTTTGTGACTACATTTAATTTTAATTTAAACATCTTAATTGTGTGCATGATTTATACTTTTAAACTCAAGTGTGGTTGTGTTTTCTCCATAAAATATAAGTAGTTTTCTTTTATCTTTTTCTTGAAAATGATAAGTGATTAAGTATTGAAAAGAAGTTGTATGAAGTTTTATTCTTTAATGTTGGAAGAAGTTATGATGATTTCAAACCTTGTACTTCATTTACTTCTTAATTTAGCAAATTAAGATGTTAATACCTATTGTGAGAACATGTAAGACCCAAGATAGTATTGTCTCAGTTAACAATAGTAAGAATCACATTTGATTTCATGGATGAGAATGTAGTTCATGGAATTGAGTGCAAATGAATGGGGAAATAAAGTTTGAAGGGTGTACAATTAGAGGACTTTAGAGTGACAAGCTAAAACCCTAAATTTGAGTTACATTTTTTAAGTTTTGATACTAGATGTTAGCCCCCCAGATGGAGAGAGAAGAGGGAACTCTAGAGTGAGAGCTAGTATCTTCCTTACCTAACCCGTCTTCAAGACTATCCAAATTATAGATTAGTCAATGTTCTTTATAGCATCTCTAGTTAGGTAAAGAATATTATTGCTTCTATTTGACACAATATAATTAGAATACTTCCACAATAGAATTCATATACTTGTTACTGATTCATAATAAGGAAAAAGATATTTTTTTTTATAATGCCTTCATCTTGCAAGTATTTAGTTAAGTTAACTAGTTCTTACTTTATTTTCAATTATCAAAAATTACAAAAAGACCTGAACTTTTATTTTTATTTTAATATATAGAGTTTAAGTAAGAATATTTTGCTAAGTAAAATTTTTCTATCTAATTTCTCTTATTTGGTAAGTTTCATATTGTATTCTTCCATGTAGATTCGATATTGTGGGCTTAAACGAAAAGTTCTATATTACTTGATAATAATACATATACTTGCGTAGTATCCCATATTTAAATATTATATTTGTAATCTTATTTGCTTCGAAGTTAAGAACTCACCTAGCTTATGCTCGAAATCAAGTTTTTGGCGTCGTTGCAAAGTAAGAATTATTATTAAGGAAATGAAGCATATAATTGCTACATCACATTTGACATCTATCTAGAACATCAAGATCACTTTCTACAACAAGGTAAGTGTCACATTAAATTTCATGGGTGAGAATGTAACCCATGGAGTTGCGTGTAAATACATAAGGAAATATACTTTGATGGGTGCAAAATTGAAGATTTTATTGTGACAAATTAAAATCCCCAATTTGGTCGAGTTGCTTGGAAACTATAGTGAAATTGTTAGCCCTCAGGAAAGGGAGAAGTGAGAGCTCTGTAGTGGGTGCCAGTATACTCTCAACCTAACCATGGATTAAGGGACCAAACTCAATATTAGTCAATGCTCTTTATGCACTCTCAGAGGGTAAAGAATAGGATTGCTCCTATTTGACACAATATAATTTTATATGTATTTTAAATGATTTTAATTTCTTTACACTCCATAAACTCATTGTAAAGAGGAAGGAAGCTTTCTTAAATTTGAACTCTTCGTTTCAAAACTTTGTGTAGTTTTTATAAGTTTACATTTTAAGTTTAGAAGTTAATTAAGTTAACTTAGTTCTTTTAAATACATTTCATTTAGCGCACATTAAATTTACTTTAGATTTTTTTGCTTGCTTAAGTTTTATAGTTTAAATATTGAGTTTGACATTATAACCATAAGAATTTCCAACTCCCTATGGGATCAATACTTAAGAATCCATCAGAGTCCTTTATTACTGAAGCGATATGCATACTAGTCATATTATTGCAGGTTTGGCAGCTTCAAGATTTTAAAAGATAAAATTATTTATACTGAGCTTGTTTTTTTTTTTGGATTGAACTGCATATTTACTATTAGTGTTATTGTGTGTGTATTGTAATATTGATAGATATTTACAACGCATACTATAAAACCGCTCGCATCAAGTTTTTGGCGTTGTTGCTGGGGAAAATGGTAAATTACTTTATAATTGAGAAAATTTTATTTGAACTGAAAAACTATTTGTAGTTTAATTAATTTTATTTATATTTTAGTGTGTTTGCTTATTTTTATTGCTTATTGTGTTTGTGTATGCATAGTTTAAGATCGGTAGGTTTAACATTTTATGATTCCAAGTTAGAAAGACCAATTAAAAAGATTCAAAAACAACAAAAAGAGAGATAATTTGAACAAAATGGCTTGCAACTTAAATAATTCTAAAAATGAAAATGAACACAATCAGAGACCTTTAAGAGATTTTTTTAATCCTACAATAGATGAATTTCATTTGAGTATAAAAAATCCTGTTGTAGCTGCCAATTCATTTGAGCTTAAACCTGCTATTATCCAAATAGTAGAAAAAAATTAGTTTTGTGGAACACCAACTGAAGATTCTAACTTACACCTTGTTAGTTTTCTAGAATTTTGTGCTACATTTAAATATGATGGAGTATCAAATGATGCAGTTAGACTTAGACTTTTTTTTCTTTTTCACTAAGGGATAAAGCTAAGATGTGGTTAAACTCATTAGCACCGTAATCTATCAAAACTTGGGGAGACTTATCACAAAATGTTTATCTATATATTTCCCAACATAAAATACTAATAAGCTTAGAAATGATATTACATCTTTTTGTTACTTTGAAGGGGAATCAATTTATGAAGCTTGAACAAGATTTAAAGATCTCCTTAGGAAGTGTCCATTCCATGCTTTGCCAGATTAGTTAATAATTCAAATTTTTAATATCGGATTGGTTGGATCTCTTAGACCAATAATTACTGCTGTTGTTGGTGGATCATTAATGTCAAAACCATTTGATGAATCATATTCTTTAATTGAAGATATGGCTACTAATAATTTTCAATGGCCCTCTGAAATGGTAAATCCAAAAAGAGTAGCTAGTATTCATGATTGTAACATAATATTTATGTTGGCTGCTCAAATTGCTGCAATATCAAATAAGATAGATCAGTATGGAAAGAATTTTTCTCAAACACCTTATGTGCTTGAAAAAATACATTAAGGCAAATGATCAAATAACAACCTTTGTATGAGAATTTAAATGCAATAAACATCCAATCTAATAATCCTTATTCCAATTATTATAATCTTGGTTGGAAAAATCACCCAAATTTTAGTTTGAGTAACAATAACTCTAATGTTGTAAATCTGCAATGGGTGAACAATGTTGCAA
>NEWO01001235.1:77821-103975 GCA_003013225.1 Phalaenopsis aphrodite
AATGCAAATAAATAGGAAAATATACTTTGATGGGCGTAGAATTAGAGATTTTAGGGTGGCAGACTAAAATCCTCAATTTGGTCCTATTGTTTGAGTAATGAAGCAAAGATGTTAGCCCCCAAGTAAGGGGAACATGGGAGCTCCAAAGTGAGAGCCGGTATCCTCCCAGCCTAGCCACGGATTCAGTAAACAAGCATAGGATTAGTCAATGTTCTTTATGCCTGGACCAAAGGGAAAGAATAGGAATGCTCCTATTTGGCACATACAATATTTAATGTATCTCATTCTTTTACATTATCTAATTCATTACATAAGAATAGTAGTTTGTAATATCTCAAAATTCTCCAAACCAATTCATCCAAAAAGGGTTATCTTTAGAATTAATATTTGCATGTAGTTATAGTTACTATCTTTACATTTAACGCTTCCATTTAGGAGTAGTTGATAGATAAAACATCATTTTAATCGACATTCCTAACTAAGGACTAATTGTAGTAGACTAGAATTTTTCTAAGAATCTCTTACCTCGCTTCCCCGTGGGATCGATAAACGGGACTCCACTAGAGCTCTGTATTACTTGAGCGATACGTATACTTGCATTTGAAATTGTGACTTTATAAAATCATTATAAATAATAAATCTGGGTTCATAAATTCTTGTATATAAAAAGTCGCTGTCATTCATCAGGGAAATTTTTTAAAATTTCATTTGCAAAATTAGTTAATATTTCTATTTCTATTCTAGACAAATGATCAGCTATTTGATTATCATTTCTCTTTCTATCAACCACAGTAAAATCAAACTCTTACAATAGAAGTATCCATCTAATTAGACTTTGATCACATTGAATGGTCCTAACATCTAGATTTCAGTTTTTCTAGAAATAATCTCAATCTAGTATTATACATTAGAACTTCTTGTTCAAGTTCAAATTTCTTTTATATAATATTTTGATTATGCCACATTTTCATTTTCTCTTTATAAATTTTTGCATTATCATATGCTTCATTTCTAATCTCTTCAAGTTCATTGAGTTGCAATAATTATTTCTCATCAACATCCTTTAGATTAAAATTTGATTCCTTAATAGCCTAAAATGCTTTATGTTCCAACTCTACTGGTAAGTGGCATGTTTTACCAAAAATAAGTCTATATGGGGACATTCGAATAGGAGTCTTATAGGCAGTTTTGTATGCCTATAATTCTGTATCTAATCTAGTAGGCCAATCTAATTTATCAAGATTTATAGCTTTTTCTAAAATTTGTTTTATTTCACGATTTGATATCTCTGCTAGAGTGCTAGTTTGTGGATGATAAGCAGTAGAGAATCTATGCATAATATTATATTTTCTAATCAACTTCTCGATCCTCTTATTCATAAAATGGGATCCTCCATCTGTAATAATCTTTTGGCATTCTATATCTTGTAAAAAAGTTTTTATTTAAAAATTTTGAAATACTTCGAGCATCACATTTAGGTACAGCTATAGCTTCAATGTATTTGGACATATAATAAACAGCAAGCAATATATATAAATTTCTAAATAAAGGTATAAATGGTCCCATAAAATCTAATCACCACACATTAAAAATTTCAACTTCTAATGTTTAATTCAGAGGCATTTCACTTCTTCTAGAAGTATTTCCTACTTGCAAACGTCGATCACATGTTTTAATATCTTCATTAACACCTTTAAAAAGAGTAGGCCAATAAAATCCAGCTTGCAAAATTTTATGTGCAGTTCTACTAGTTCCAAAGTGCCCTCCAAATTCGGAATCATGACATCATTCAATTATTTAATCAATTTCTTAGTAAGGCACACATCTTCTAATGATCAAATCTTTACACTATTTATGTAAATATGGGGCATCCCAAAAATAGAATCTTGCATTATGAATAAATTTCCTTAATTGTTGATTCTTTACATCGGGTGGTACAATATCACTCACAATATAATTTATTATATCGGCATACCACGGTATATTCTTTATATCAATACTATACAATTATTCATCAGGGAAAGTTTCTAAAATTTTATTTGCAAAATCAGTCAATATTTCATATTCTAGTCTAAACAAATGATCAGCTATTTGATTATTTGTTCTATTTTTATCTACTACCACAAAATCAAACTCTTGTAGCAGAAGTATCCATCTAATTAATCTTGGTTTAGCATCCTTCTTTTGCATCAAATATTTGATTGCATAAAGATCTTTATGCACTATACATGTAGCTCCAATTAAGTAAGGTCTAAACTTATCAAAGGCATAAATTGTAGCTAATAACTCTATTTTAATAGTGGTGTAATTAATTTGAGCATCATTTAGAGTCGTACTAGTGTAATATATTACTTTAAGAACTTTGTTATACATTTGCCCTAAAACAGCTCAAATAACATAATCACTAGCATCACACTATATTTCAAATTGTTACTTTCAATCAGGTGAAACTATTATAGGAGCAGTGATTAATTTTTCTTTCAGTAATTCAAATGCTTTTATGTATTCCTCATTAAAATTAAATTTTATCCTTTTCTAAAAGTTGACCTAATGGCTTAGTAATTTTTGAAAAATTTTTTATATAACACCTGTAGAAATCAGCATGTCCTAGAAAACTTCTTACCCCTCCAACCGTAGTAGGAGAGAGTAATTTCATAATAACTTAAATTTTTGCTAAATTTACTTTCATGTTATTTTCAGAAATTTTATACCCAAGTACAATTCCTCTTGTAACCATAAATTGACATTACTCCCAATTTAGTACTATGTTGATTTTTTTCACATAGTTCCAGAACTTTTTCTAAATTATTTAATCATAATTCAAATGAAGTTCCAAATATAAAAAATCATTCATAAATACTTTTGTTCCATGTTCAATTAAATTACAAAAAATTGACATTATACATTATTGAAATGTCACAGGAGTGTTACATAGTCCAAAAGACATTCTACGAAAAGTAAATGTTCCATAAGGGCCAATAAATGTTGTTTTTTTCTTGATCCTTAAGAGCAATCAAAATTTGATGATATCCAGTATATCCATCTAGAAAGCAGTAATATTGTTGCCCAGCCAATCTATCTAACAATTGGTCTAGAAATGGTAAAGGAAAATAATCTTTCTAGGTGGATAAATTTAATTTTCTATAATCTATATAAATTCGCCACCCAATAACTTGTCTTGTTAGAATTAATTCATTTTCTCGTTTACTTTAGCTATCACTCCTCCTTTCTTTAGAACACAATGGATCGGACTTACCCAAGCACTGTCTGAAATAGAATATATAATTCCAACATCTAACTATTTTAATATTTCCTTTCTAACAACTTCTTTCATTGTCGAGTTTAATCTCCTCTGAGGATCATATTTAGGTTCATATTGTTCATCCAATAGAATTCTATTTATACAAATTGAAGTACTAATTATTTTAATATCTGTTAAAGTCCATCTAAAGGCCTTCTTATATCTTTTCAACATTTATACTAATTTTTGCTCTTGAATTTCAGTTAAATTAGAAGATATAATAACAAGCAATGTAGATGAATCTCCTAAAAACATATTTTAAATGGGCAGGTAATACTTTCAGTTCAAGTTCAGGTGGTTTAATACTTGAAGGAATAAGATTTTTATTATCATTTTCCAAAAGGTCCAAAATTTCAAATTTTTCCTGAACATAATCTAAATTCTCGTTATATATTTCATTCTCATTCTCATAATTCTCTTCTTGCCTTAAATTTTCTTCAAACATTCCCTTAAATCACTCATTACTTAGATAATCAGTAACTTCCATTCTAAAACATTCATTATCTTTTTCTATCGCAAGATATTTCATAGTTTTTGCTATATTAAATGTTACTTCTTGATCAACTACTCTCATTATTAATTATCCTTTTTACACATATATCACAGCTCTCCCTATTGCAAGGAATGGTCTTCCCAAAATAATAAGAATCTCTTTATCTTCCTTCATATCTAATACTATAAAGTCTACAGGAAAAAAATTATCCACTTTCACTAATTCATCTTCTAAAACACCTTTAAGATGAGTTATTGATTGATCAGCTAACTGAAAAGTTATAGTAGTAGGGGAAATCTCTCCTAAATCTAAACATTTAAAAATTGATAGAAGCATAAGATTAATACTAGCTCCTAGATCACATAAGGCTTTTCCAAAAAATTTCTCACCAACACCACAAGGTATATTAAAACTACCAGGTTTTTTTAACTTTTCAGGAAGCTTTTTCTGAATAATTGCACTACACTCTTCATTGAGTGCAACAGTCTCATGATCTACAAACTTCCTCTTCTTGTTTAGTATATCCTTCATAAATTTCACATAACTTGGCATTTGTTCCAAAGCCTCAATGAAAGGAATATTTATCGTTAACATTTTAAGGATTTCCAAAAAATTTGTAAATTGTTTATTTTTATTCTTCTGCTTCAATACTTTGAGAAAACGGAGGTGGTGGTTTTTCTAAAGAAATTTTTATTGGTTTATTTTTGTCATTGTCACTTTCAATTTCCATCTTTTCCTTCTCAACTTTAGTTTCTTTTTGGATTCTTATCACCACTCTTTTCTACTTCATAATTTAATTGATTTAATTTACTCCTTTTGATCTTTTGGATTAACTTCAACAGATCTAGGAAGAATTCTTGAAGGTCTGTTACTAAGTGCATTAGCAATTTGTTCTAATTGATTTTTAATATTCCTAATTGTAGCTCCTTGATTTTGTATTTGATTTCCCATGTTCAACATCACTTCTTCCATAGTCAACCTCTTCTCTCCTTAACTTGTGAGTTATTGTAAAATCCAAGAGGATAATAAGGTCTAAAGTTAGGATTCCCTTGGTTATTTGAATTTTTTAACGGGTTCACCGAATTGATATAATTATTCCAACTAAGATTAGACTGATTTTTCTATCCAGGATTATAATAATTAGAATATGGATTATTATTTCTATTATTTATAACATTCATAGTTTCATAAAATGATTGAGTACCAATTATCTGTCCTAGTGAATTTTCCTCTAACAGTGGTGGTACTTGAGAATAGTTCACTCCAATTTGATCAATCTTCTTTGATATAGTGGCAATTTGAGATGCGAAAATAGAATTTGCATCAGAATCATGAATACTAGTTAATCTCTTTAAATTTACCCAATGAGAGGGCCATTAAAATTATTAGTAGTCATCTCCTTTATTAAAGAATATGCTTCATCAAAAGATGTTGACATTCATGTTCCACCTGCAGTAGCATCTATAATAGATCTAAGTGATCCTACTAATCCAATGTAAAAAGTTTGAATTATTAACTAATCTGGTAAAACATGGTGTGGACATCTCCTAAGGAGATCCTTAATCTTTCTCAAGCTTCATATATCAATTCCCCTTCAAACTAACAAAAAGATGTATTATTGTTTCTAAGCTTAGCAGTTTTCAAGGGTGAAAAATATTTAGCTAAAAATTTTTGTGACAATTCTCCCCATGTTCTGATAGAACCAGGTGCTAATGAATTTAGCCAAGCTTTAGCTTTGTCCCATAAAGAAAAAGGAAAAGTCTAAGCCTGACAGCATCATTAGACACTCCATCATATTTAAAAGTAGCACAAATTTGAAGAAAACTAGCAAGATGTAAGTTAGGTTCTTCAGTAGGTGTTCCTCCAAACTGATTTTTTGTACCATTTGGATAATAGCAGATTTAAGCTCAAATGAATTAGCAGTAACATCAAGATTTTGAATAGTCAAGTGAAATTTACCTACTCTAGGATTAGCATAATCTTTTAAATGTCTTTGTCGATTTTCAATTATTTGATTATCTAAGTTATTCGCCATTTTGTTCAAATTTCTTAATTATTTCTGCTGTTTTTTAACTTTTCTAATAGTACATACTGATTCTGAATCATAAGGTACTAAACCTTCAGATCCAATACTACGCATAAACAAATATAATGAGCAAAAGAATCTTAAAAGTACTCATAAATTTCAAAAAAATATATTTTTCTATGATTTTTTTATTTTTAATTTTTTTATTTTACTTACTTTATTGCTAAATTTCCTAATTTACCAAATCTATTTAATTTACTATTACTTTCTCCGGCAACTGTGTTAAAAACTTGAATACCAAAATTATAAATGTGTAAAATTAATAAAGTTGACTTCACTTTGCAGCGACGCCAAAAACTTGATTTGTTATTTATGAATAAGAAATTGAAGCAATTAATGTTGGGATTCTACGCAAATATACGTATCATTATCAAGTAATACAGGACTTTCTATTTTAGCCCCGAATATTGATCTCACGTGGAAGGTGTAAATTCATAATGGAAATTTAAATAAGGAAATTCACAATAATAAAGAAAATCTACTACACTAATTTCAAATATTTAGGGTGCTATCAGAACTAAATTAACAACTACTAGTGAAACTGTAAAGCAAAGCTAAGTAATAACTACCAAACTATATTTTTGTGATGAAGTTATCAAATATGAGAAAGAAACTTTCCCACTACAATTAGTTTTTGGTTAAATGAGAGAGATAAATGGTTTTAATTTTTCTTGTGCCAAATAGGAGCATATTTAATTCTCTACCCTTAGTCAACTGTTATAGAGAATCATTGGCTAATCTTAGCTTTAGTCTCTAAATCTGTGGTTAGGCTGGGAGGATACAGACTCTCACTCCAGAGCTCTCACTACTCTTCCCTCAAAGGCTAACTCTCACTTTAGTTATTAAACATTAAGACCAAATTGGGGATTTTAGTGTGTCACCCTAGAATCTTCAATTCTTCACCCAAATATATATATATCTCTATTTATTTACACTCAATTTCATGAACAAAACACTCATTCATGGAATCCAATGTTATTCTCACTTTGTTATGAAAATCATACTCCATTTTCTGGATAGTATGTTTCACAATATATGTTAACATTTCAATTGACCAAATCAAAAAGTAAATTAAGAATGAAATGAAAAAATCATCACAATTTATTTTATGTTTTAAATTTGGCACATCCAATATATCTTTTCATTTCACCATATCTCAGAGTTGGGAGAAAGATAAAGAAAACTACTCAAATATCATTAAAAATATACAAGAAAATATGAATTTCATAAATAAAAGAAAGTTTATACAACAATAATAAACAAAAACCACTTATCTTTAACTCTTCCTTAAAGTAAATCTCTTGCAGCTCCTCTTGGACTCATTCTCTCTTTACAAGACTCTTAATTCTCTCTTCAAAGATGTAAGGAAGAAGAAATCTCTCACTTCTCTTCCTCTCTAACAACTCTTAAAAGAAATCATACTTAGATTCACTGTACTATACAATACACACAATGGAACACTAAAGAAAACTCAATGACAAACTAGCGGATTCCTTTTTCTAATCAATTTCCACTCTAAATAGAGCATAATGTCAGTTTTTCAAGAGGTGTATCAAATAACTCTTCAAAAAGCATCCAAATTTGTCGAATCTTCTAGAATTTTGCGCTGCGCCGACTTCAGCAATGTTTGCGCCCACAATGGTGTCGTCAGCGCAAGTGGCCTGAAATTAATTTGTGCTCTCTGTCAAATGACGTTGTTAGTGCCCACTTTGGCATCGCTGGCGTCCCCGCTGTTTTGGACTCCTTTCTTCATGCTGGTGTCATCGGCATCCATGCTGGTGCCGTCAACGCTGAGTATTTCTCTCCAAAATGTCATTTTGACTCTAAATTCCATTTTTTTTGCTTTCTTTTTGCTCCAAGTGCTAAAAATCATAAACCTACAATAAAACATGAAAAATTTCTTCCTTTAAAGTGTAATATCACCAACAAAGAGTATAAATATATAGGTCTAAAAAAGCATATATTTTTTGTGCATCACATGTCAAAATTGAAGCTTTTAGGATAGCCACAACATTAAAACTAAAACAAAATTAAGAGATCAAAATAAGATAAGATACACCACCATAACATTCAAAATATAAGACAACTCAGTATTTAATCAGAAATAAAATAAAACAAAAATTGCAACTAAATTAACATGTCTATATTCGATGATCTGGAATCCCTCGGAGGAGGTAACCTAAGGTTGCTAACGAGATTTCCCACGGTCAAAATAAAAGTATAGAACTCATTAAGTTGATTTTGTTAAAGTCATTTGGACTAAGTCAATTCTAAGAAAATAGTGGTGTCAGAACGAGGGAGTCATATGATCCTAACCGGTATCACTCTAATCAACTTTAACATCCTACATAATATTTAAATAAATATATTCTCAAAAAACATTTGATTTGACATCAAAACTCAACACATTAGAAAACTTGAACTTGCTACAAAGAGGAGCTTGGAGCTAGCATTGTGGGCAGAATGACCATCTTCAATAGTGAAACATGTCTAAATCACCTAAATCATTCCTTAGAACTAAAAAAACAAGCCATAAGATTTTGAGGTCGTCCTCCTAGTGTGACATAAATCCTCAACTTTTCTTTAGGTCTTTATATGGCTCTACTATACGATATAAGCCCTAACTCACTTTAGGAATCCTAGGTTGTCGTTCGTCACTACATAAATCCTCATATCTTTCAGACTATTTGTGTGATCGTTTCAAACGGATGTAAGCCTTAATTGATAAAATTGGCAGGATAAAATACTAAAATATTTCTCCTCTAAATTGAAGCCAAGTAGTAGGATAGATTGGGAAGTCACTGAGGTTCTCCTGAGGATCAATGCATCCCCTAGTTCTTCTTTCTTTGGATTAAAAAAAATAAAATGTTCCAAAGTTGAGTTATTCCCTTTTCACACCTCTTTGTCTGATCTCTTGAAAAGTCCTATCCATTTAAATTCTTGAATACAATATTCCCTGATTTTTTTTTTAGTTTTCCTAGGTGGCTTTAGTTATCTAAGATGTAATTAACGATAATAGGTTGCCTTTATATGAAATTTTCAAGAACCCAGCTTAATATAAACCCTATTTAATTTTTTGTATTAAATAGGAGAACTTGTCGGTCAACATAAAAATGGTTTTTGCTGACTTAAACGAATGTCATATATCTCTTAGTTTATTTGATTGAGCTTCACTATCAAGTTATGTGTTTATCTTTCAAGATAAATATATAGCTTAAGGTGTAGTGCTCTTTCATCTAAAATTTGAAAGATATGGAGTCAGTTTGATTTCATATTTTTCTAAACTATAATATATATATATATATTAAATATCCTTCCAAAGCAAGCAACGGGATTCCGATTCCGGTGACCGACAACTTCCACAGGACGACCCCCCCTAAAATTGTGCCGACATGTGAATAATAGTTTTGTTTTGTAAGGTTTTAAATGTCAATAAATTGTGATGATTCAAACTCTGATCTTCATTTACATTTCAATCTGGACAAATGAAAGGTTAAAACTTGTTGAGAAACATACGATCTGAAAGGGCTATGCTTTCTACAATAAGATGAGAGTCACATTAAATTTCATAGATGAGAATGTAATCCATGTGCTTGCGTGCAAATAAATAGAGAAATATACTTTCATGGGCGTAGAATTGGAGATCTTAAGGTGTGAGATTAAAATTCTCAATTTGGTCTAGTTATTTGGAAATTAAAGCAAGATTATTAGCCCTCTGATGACAGAGAAGTGAGAGCTTTGGAGTGGCAGCCAGTATCATCTCAACTTAACCACGGATTTAGGGACTAAACTCTAGATTATTCAATGTTATTTATGCACTCTCAAAGGGTAAAGAATAGGATTGCTCTTATTTGGCACAATACAATTTTTTAAGTATTTTAAATGATTCTAATTTCTTCACACTCCATAAACTCATTATTAAGGGGAAGAAAGCTTTCTTAATTTTAACTCTTCATTTCAAAACTTTGTTTATACTTTTTAAATTTACTTTTGAAGTTTAGAAATTAATTAAGTTAACTTAGTTCTTTTAACTACATTTCATTTAACACACATTAAATTTACTTTAGATTTGTATTGCTTACTTTAGTTTTATAGTTTGTATATTCTGTTTGCGTTATAACCATAAGAATTTCCAACTCCCTATAGGATCGATACTTAGGACTCTATTAGAGGCTTTATTACTTGAGCGATATGTATACTTATGTTATTATTACTAGTTTGATAGCTTAGAGATTTTAAAAGATAAAATTATTTATATTGAACTTATTTTTAGTGGGATTGAACTACATATTTACTATTAGTGTTGTTGTGTGTATATTGTAATATTGAAAGATATTTACAACACACACCAAAAACAACCCACAACAGTGATCCAACATGATCATCGTGGAGAAGTAGAATGTGAAATGTAAAATGTGCGTAGACTCAATAAATCTAAACTCACCCTTACTGAGGATCGATGTGTTGATGGACTCTGCCCTAAAAAATGTAGTATTGAGCTCCCTGGAAGATTTATTCTGTTATCATCAAATAAAGATGCACCCGACCGATGCAGAGAAGATTCTCTTAATTACGGACAAAAGCTTATATTATTATATTGTAATGCCCTTTGGGCTAAAAAATGTTGGGGCTACATACTAGGGTCTAATGGATGTAATTTTTGCTAAACAAAAAAAGATGGAATATTAAAACCATTCTCTATAATGTTTTGGCTAAAATTATATCAACATATAAATGACTTACAACAAATGTTCAAAACACTCAAAAAATATATTATGAAATTGAATCAGCTAAAATATATGTTTAGAGCATCTTCTAAAAAATTTTTGGAGTATTTGTTTTAATGCTCAAAAATATAAAGTCCAACCAAGAGAAGGTAAAGGGGCTCTTGAATATACCTTTTCCTCAGAATGCAACAAATTAAAAAAGCTAATCGACTGAATAATAGCACTTAGAAGGTTCATTTCTAAGTCGGGCAACAAATGTGCTGCTTTTTTCAAAAAATCATGGAAAGCTAAAAGATTTGAATGGTCGATCAAATGTGAGCAAGCATTCCAAAACCCGAAGCAATTGCTAGCCTCTCATCTTTTGCTATAAAGTCCAAAGTTGAAGGAATAACATTTTCTATGTTTTTTTAGTTTGCTCGGAATCCATCATTGACCATACACTCAAATTGAAGCTCACTTGGCCAAAACATTGCAATTAGATCTTAAAGTGAGCAATTAAGCTTAGTGATTATGACAAAACCTATGTTCCCTAAACAACAATTAAAGATCTTTGGCTAACTTCCTAGCATAATTCTCCATGCAAGGCGAGTAAAATGAAGAGATTGAAGTTGTTGATCAAACCTGAACTTTGCACATTGATGAAGGCAAGCGCAAGAATCATACTGGCATCAAACAATATATTCTATGAATTTCTCAATCATTTGGAATATGATGCACTATTAATTGGGTTACACTTAGCACTTGATATGGGATTTCTGACATCAACTAGTTAAATCAAATTCTCAATTGATGGTAAATCAAGTCAATGGAGAATTCTAAGATGGGGACGTGATGATGATCAAATACTTGAACAAAGCATGATAGAAATAAGGAAGCTTGCAAGCTTTATAATCAAACACATTGAACAAGAGGAAAAGTTACTAGTTGATTTTTTTATAAAGGAACATTTGCTTTGGAAAAAAGATGCTCCAAAAGCTTTTCAAATTGAAAATTGAGTAGCTAGAATTAATGAAAGTGGAAGTTTAACGCGCAAAGCGTTGGATCTCAACATCCAACACTTAAGAACTAGAAAGATCCTCAAAGAAGTAATAGACCCAAGAATATCTTAATTTAAAGCTGTGAAATACCTCATCATCAAAGAAATTTTTTTAGAATGTCAATCACCTCATTATTTCTAAGATATGTGAAGAAATTGAGGTGGAAGTGATTCTTCAAGAAATACATTTTGGTAATTGGGAGGAAAAACCTTGGCGCATCATGCTGAGAGGCAAGACTACTTCTGGTTGACCCTCATGAAAGAAAGAGAGTTCTCTAAGAGATACTACCATTTTCAGAAATACACTCTGCTACATCATCAACTGACCCAAAGTTGACAATCGATTATCAGTCCTTAGTCTTTCACTATTTGAGGACTTGACATCCTTGGTTTATTTCTCCCTTTAAAAGAACAATGAAATATTTTTCTGGTCACTATGGATTATTTTTCAAAGTAGTACAAGCAAAGGCTCTCACTTGAATCATCACAGGTGTTGTTGAAACTTCATTTCGACAGACATCATTTTTTAGTACGACCTACCCTTGATACTTATCACCAATAATGAAACACAGTTTGTTGATCATAGTGTAAAATATTTATAGCAAAACTAGTCAATTAATCTGAAATTTGTGTCTATGTAACATCATAATAAGAATGAACAAGTGGAGGCTGCCAAAAAGATAAACTTACATCTATAATGGAAGAATATCAATTGAGCAAGAAGCAAATAGACTAACTTACTTCTTTCTATCCTATGGGCCGTCTGGATAACAACATCTTCAGTGATTGGGCAAATCACTTATATGTCTTCCCATAGGATGTAAGAAATGTTCCCTATCAAATACAACCTCCATAGTTAAAGAGTCATCACAACCAACTCCTTTGGCAAGGAGAATATCATCTAATGGTAGAAGGCAAATGATAAAATAATGATGCTTGCTTTTGATCTATTAAAATAAGTACAAACCAATGCAACACTTCAAAAAGAGTAGGTAAAAAGAAGAACCAATAAATACTACAATAAAAACGTCTGAGAAAAGACATTCTCATTTAGTGATCTTGTTCTGAATAAAGCTGACCCAGTAAAACGAGGTCAATCGGTAGGTAAACTTGATCGGACTTGGACCAAAACCTACATCATCCAAGAGCTCACAAGCTAATGTTATACACTGGAAAAACGATTAATAAAATATGGAGTGAGGAAAATTTCAAAAACAACATTCATTTTAAAACCAGCTACATTGTACCAACACTTGAGAAATCTAAAAAAGAATTTTTCCTTCCATGCTTCTAAATTTTTATTTAATATGAATTTTTATATTGTTTTCATACTCTTAAGAAAATGTTAAACATGCATTGCAAGTTCAGATTTAAATAATGCTCAGAAACTTAGAAGGTCGATGAACCTCGTATCCAGACAATACTTAGGGAACTGGAATACCCTAAAAAGATGACAAAAAGAGGTGTCCCAAAGCTCAATCACAAAATCTCTCAAAATTTAAATTATAAATTTTGAGAATTAATTTTTAGAGGTGGTTACTCATACACCCCACCGTTAATTCAGGTGCTATAACACTATTGGGTCTCACGCAAGTATGCGTATTGTATCAGTAATATTTAACTTTTTAGTCTGAAATGTTGATCCCATAAGGAGTGAGGGAATTAGACTTAAGAGAATTTCTAAACTACTAGGATTAGATATCAGCCTAGAATCTAAATCAGGTTAAAGCACTACAAAATAATACTTTAATGCTACAATCAATTTTAGATGTTAAATCCTACAGAAATCCTACTTAGCTTAAATGGGTTGATGATTATTAAGAAAAAGGTTTACCCTCCCGTGCAATGAGATAAATGGTGTGCAGGAACAAAATAGTTAAAATTGTAATTTTTAAAACTGACAAATAGGAGCAATTCTCTTCTTTTCCTTCTTCCAAGTGCATAAAGAAGTTTGGTTAAACTAGTTTTAATTCTTGAAACCCTAATTTGAACCCATCAAAGATTATTTCTCTATCTATTTGCATCACCCTACGGGCTAGTTTTCCTATCATCCAATTGTTCAATGTGAATACTCTAATCGTTCCTCCATAGCTCTCCTCAGTCATTATGGACCACAACATGCTTTAAGTAATCATTTGGTCAGAATGAAAGCAAATTAAGCATGGAAGAGAACTCATCATATTAGAATTTTTAAACCAATTCTAAAAGCATCCTAAAATGCTACAAATCCAACTTATTCATCACAAGAAAAAAGTAAGCATGAACTACTCACAATGTATGAAATAAACACCACAAATCATATATTAAAATAAAGCATAGCTACTAGAATTGTATTTACAAACACTACAAAATGGAATAAAACACAAAACTTAGCATTTCTTGCATACTTCTACAAGCAAGGCAAGTAAAATGAAGAGATTAAAGTTGACGATTAAAACTAAACTTTGTGCATTAATGGAGGCAAGCGCAAGAATCAGACTGGCATTAAGCAATCTATTCTATGAATGTCTCAATGATTTGGAATATGAAGCTTTAATAATTGGAGTACACCTAGATCTTGCAATGGTCTTTCTGACATCTATTAGTTAAATTGAATTCTCAATTGATGGTAAATCAATTCAATGGATAATTCTAAGCTAAGGACATGATGATGATCAAATAATTGAACAAAGCATGACAAAGATAAGAAAGCTTGCAAGCTTGAGAATCAAACATATTGAATAAGAGGAAAACTTAGTAGTTGATCTCCTATCACAGAACAATTGCTTTGGAGAAAAGATGCTCCAAAGGCTTTTCAAACTAAAAATTCAGTAATTACAAATAATGGAAGTGGATGCTTCAAGCACATAGAGTTAGATGGATCCCTACATCCAATACTTAAAAAATAGAAAATCCTCAAAGAAGTAATATGCAAAATGAGATTTTAATTTAAGGCTATGAAATACATCATCATTGAAAAAAAGCTTTATAGAATGTCAATCACCTTGTTATTTCTAAGATGTGTGAATAAAAATGAGGTGGAAGTGATCCTTCAGGAAATACATTGTGGCAAATGTGGGAGTCATTCGGGAGGAAAAACCTTGGTGCATCGTGCTTAGAGGCAAGACTGCTTCTAGTCAACCCTCATGAAAGAAACAGAGGAGTTCTCCAAGAGATACTAACAATGACAAAAATATGCTCTATTACATCATCCATTGACCCAAAAGTTAACAACCAACTGTCAGATCTTGGTCCTTAGCAAATTAGGGACTTGAAATCCTTAGTATATTTTCTCCTTTATAAAAACAAAGAAAGTTGTTTCTAGTCACTATAGATTATTTTTTAAAGTAGATACAAGCAAAGGCTCACCCAGATTATCACAGGTGTTGTTTAAAACATCATTTGGACAGATGTTATCTGTCAGTATGACTTGCCCTTGATACTTATCACCAACAATGAAACACGGTTTGCTGATGAGAGTGTAAAATATTTCTATCAACGTTAGACAATTAATCTAAAATTTGTGTCTGTAAAACATCTCAATAGGAATGGACAAGCGGAGGTTGCCAACAAGATAATCTTAAATATATAATGCAATAAGATCAAAGGAGAAAGAGGGAACTAGGCAAACTTACTTCCATCTCTCTTGCGAGCTATTTAGATGACACCATCTTCAGTGATTGGGAAAATTCGTTATATGCCTTCCCATGGGATGGAAGAAATTTTCCCTGTCAAACACAACCATCATAGTTAAGGAATCATTAAAGCCAACTCCTTTGGCGAGGAGAATCTTACCTACTGGTAGAGGCAAATGGTAAAAGAATGATGCTTGCTTTCAATCTATTAGAAGAAGTTCAAACCAATGAAACAATTTGAAAAGTGGAGGTAAAAAGAAGAACTGCTTAATACTACAATAAAATTTCTGAGAGAAAACATTCTCGTTGAGTGAAGTTGTTTTGATGAAAGCTGACCCAATAACACAAGGTCAATCGGTGGGTAAACTTGATCAGACTTGGACCAAACCATACATCGTCCAAGAGGTCACAAGCTAATTTCATACACTGGAAAAAAGATTTGTTGAATATGGAGCAGGGATGATTTCATAAAATTCATTCCTTGAAAACCAACTACATTGCACCAACACCTGAGAATTCTAAAAGGAGATTTATTCCTTCCACCCTTCTAAATTTTAATTTCATATGAATTTTTATTTCATTTTCATACTTTTAATAAAAAACTAAATGTATATTGCAACTCTGGATTTAAACAATGCTAAAAAATCTTAGAAGTTCAATCAACCTTGAACCAAGATAATACTTAGGGGGCTAGAGTACCCTAAAAAGATGACTAAAAGGGTGTTCCAAAGCTCAATTGGAAAAGAACTCAAAATTTAACTTATACATTTTGAAAATTAATTTTAAGAGGTGGTTACTCATACACCCCACCCTTAATTTAGGTGTTATAACACCAATGGGTCTCACGCAAGTAAATCTATCGTATCAATAATATTGAATTTTTGAGTTTGGAATGCTGATCCCACACGGAGTGAGCGAATTAGACTTAAGAGAAATTTTAATCTACTAGGATTAGATATTAGCCTGGAATCTAAATTAGCTTAATGCTCTACAAAAAAATACTACAATAATACAATCAATTTTAGATTTTAAATCCTACAGAAATCCTACTTAGCTTAAATGGATTGGTTATTGTCCAGATAAAGAGTTACACTCCCTTCTAATTTGATAAGTGATGTGTAGGAACAAAATACTTAGAATTGTAATTTTTTAAAGTGACAATCAGTAGCAATTCTCTTCTTTGCCCTCTTCCAAGTACATCAAAAAGTTTGGTTAAACTAGTTTTAATTCTTGAAACCCCAATTTGAACCAGTCAATGCTTATTTCCCTATCTATTTACATCACCCTAACTACTTTCCTATCATCGAATATTTCAATGTGAATTCTTTAATCATTCCTCCATAGCTCTCCTGAGTCATTATGGATCACAAAATGCTTTAAATAATCTTTTGTCTAGAATGAAAAGTAAATTAAGCATAGAAGATAACTCATCACATTACAAATTTAAAATCAATTCTAAAAGCATGCTACAAATGCTACACATCCAACTTATTCATCACATGAGAAATGTAAGAAGGAACTACTCATAATGCATGAATGAAACACCAAAAATCATAGTTTAAAATAAATCAAATCCACTATAATTGTGTTTACAAACACTAAAATATGAAATAGAGCAAAATATTTAGACTTTTTGCCGTAAAAAGTGATGAAGACACCACCACAAAGGATCCTCAAATGCCTTCTACAATGTTGAGTATCCCCCTTACACAATCTCTCAATCCTCACCAATATCTCAATATAAGTATCAAAGAAAATAAAAATTTCTACTCTAAGAACTCATATGGATGTCCCTTAGGACTTTTGTAGCAATTAATAATATTCTCCACTTCCTATTCTTCTGTTACATCACCAAATACTTTCATATATGTTCATATGAACTCCTTGGATTGTGTGAAGCAACTGCCTCAGGCAGTTATGGGGCATAGGTGCCACAGAGCTAGCACCAAGCTCTCTATTTTTGAAAGAGGATAGTGGTGTCTTGGAGTGATTGGGATGGTGTCAAGGCGCTTGGAGGAGCGCCTGGTGCCAAAAGGCTACCTCCCATATGCCAGTGCTTTAAGACATTTCTTCTCCAACTCACCTCTGCTTCTCTCCATTTCTTCTCCACTTCATTTCAGATCTACTACCAATGTGTCTACGATAAAAACATAAAAAAATACCCTTCTTTATAATGCAATTTCATCCATTAGCAAGTGCAAAAGAGAAAGAAAATTTAGCATGCTTTAAGCTATACCAAAATCTCCAAAATTAAAACCTTAATTGTCAACAAGTAACACTAGATTTTTAAAATCAACTTTATTAATTTGAGGGAATGGTATTCATTAAAATTATCCACAATTTTGCTTTAAGAAATAAATAAAGTAAATTTAGATTAATTCCTGCAAACCAGTCAATGCTTATGGTATGAGTAAACCTTTCATCTAACTAGGAAAACTTCATTTTCAATTCAATTTATAAAGGAGTAAATGCTTGCTAACTTCAGTATTTTAGATGGTGTAAAAGTAAAATTTAAGTAATTCATTTAAAAAAAATTCTTTCACATTCACTTTGAATACGCATAAGCTTAGGAATGTAATATGTTTCAACTTTATAAAGAATCTAGTGAAACCAATTTTTTATAAGACTTATTTTCAAGCTTCTTCTCCCTTAATATTTTCCTTTTAATCTCTTTTTTTCTTGATTTGGGATGTCTAATTTTAATTCTTAGCTTTAATTTAAAGAGGATTACTATATCTAGATAGACCTTTAATAGTTTTGAATTCCACTGTCAACCCTCCAAAGTGAAACCTATCACCCTCTTTCACTTTTTTTAAAATTGTTCAATGGAAATATGTAACTTATGATTTTACTTGAGACTAAATTCTCATGAAGTGTATGTCTAAAAATAATTAAGTTAACAAATATTTAAGCTTTTAAGAGATTTATCTCCCCAACCCCCTCAACTTGATTTTTAACATATATAGTAATGTAAAATATGAATATAAGCAAGGAGAAAATATAATTAATCTAATTTCTACCACATGTGTCTATCATAAAAAATATACAGGTATAAATGGAAAATACAAGTAAGCAATATTAATTGATTCTCAATTCAATAGGTTTAACGTGAAATTTGCATTAAAAAGAACTACAATATTACAACAGATAAGTTACTTCAGAGTAATAATAAATACTAATCCAATTCATCCAAAACATCAGTAACAAGAGGAAATTTCTAGTAAAACAAAATTATATAAAGAAAATACATCAGCATAGTAACATGGAAAATAAAAAAACTCTAGTACATCTACATCAAAAAAAAAATCTAGTCCTCATCATCATCATTAGCTTCCTCCTCTGAATCCTCCTCCAACAATCTGCTCTACTCATGTAACCAGTAAGGAGGACACACTGGGAACTCCACTGAGCTGTCTGCTCCTATCCACTAGTTTCTTCTGTACATTTCCACTTGAGCAGCATGATAGTAGGCTTCATGATCATATTGGTGTTTTATTCTACCAATCAATATGTGTCAAATAGTTTGCATGGTCATAAAATTTAGTCTAAATAATGGAAATATCATCCTCTATGATCATCAAGCACTCTAACATTGAGGTTATGCTAATAGGAGGTTGAGATTGAGAATACAAATTAGATGACCGTGGAGAAGAATGATTCTAACAAGAACTCAATATGTGCCTAAAAATGGCATGTTTACTATATAAACTTACATTTTCCTTGTTAATGGATTTCAATGGATGAAGCAGCTCCTCCCACTCCACAAATCTAACATTTAAATTATAACAAAGGGGAAAAATAGTGGAGGGATATCCTAAACCTATAGTAGATCCTCCCTTTGTAGTATTGGCAATAGAGTGGAAAATTGAGAGCCATTGTTTATTATTTTCATAGTCTGGATACAATAATTTAGATCAACTCTCTTTTGTGTCACCTCACTAAGATAGGTGGAAGGAAGAATCTTGGTAGAGATGAAATATTGCTAAGCCTTGGAAGGTGCACTGAGTTTAGATGAAGAAACATTGACCTTGTGGTCATTACTCACATTCCAAACTCCTTCCCCATTAATTAATAACTTGATACACAAAAAATATAAGCATTTTTATACTTATTTTTTGTTATATTACACTTTAATGGAAGGTATTTTGAGTTTTCTTGCAGGTTGCTGATTTTTAGGACTAAAAGCATAAAAGAAGCAAAAAAGTTGAAATTTTGAGTCAAAATGACGTTTTTGAAGAAATACTCAGCGCTGACCGCGCCAAGGGCAACACCGACTACGCAGAACAATAGAACAGACTGAGAATTTTACTCACTGTCGACGACATCAGAAGAGCGCCGACGAATCCTTTAAACAGAGAGCAGCGAATTAAATTACAGGACACTAGCGTCGATGGTGCCTGTGTTGATTCAGCCCTTGTTTCTAGAAGATTCGACGTATTTGGACATTTTTTGAAGAGATTTTGGAGGTACCACTTGGAGAACTAACCCTAGGCTCTATTTGGGGCCTAAATTCATCAGGAAATAGACTCCTTCACTCCACTCCTTCCCTCCTTTACTCGTTCACGTTCTTTTTCACTCCACAACATTCCACCATGCTCTTTTTTCGACATTCTTCATAATCCATTTTCATTCCACCACCACATTGGAGTCAATTAGTGAGTTTTCTTTTATAATTTAGAATTTGTGTGGTAAGATTACGTATGAAACTATCTGTACGAGTTTTGGAGAAGGGTAAAAGTGAGAGATATCATCTTCTTTCATTTCTAAGGAAAGGCTATAAGGGATTTGCTTTGAGAAAGAGTTTCAAATAAGTGTTGTTTGTTTATTAGTGTTTTATGAACTTTCTTTTATATATGAAATTTGTATTTTGTTATATCTTTCTCATAAAGTCTAAGTAGTTTCCGCTATTTTTCTCCCTACTCTAAGATATGGTGAAATGAAGAGATAACATGGATGTGCCAATAATAAATATAAAATAAATTGTGATGGTTTTTCAACTCCGAACTTAATTTACTTTTTGATCTAGCCAATTGAATTGTTAAAACGTGTTGTAAAACATATGATATGGGAAATGGAGTATGAGTTCTACAACAGAGTGAGGATCACATTTGATTTCATGGAGGAGAAATTCGTTCATGGAATTAAGTGTAAATAAATATGGAAATATTTTTTGTTGGGTGTAGAATTGGAGAATCTTTAGGGTGACATACTAAAATCCCCAATTTGTTCTTAGTGTTTAAAAACAAAAGTGAGAGTTAGCCTTCAGGTGAAGGGAAGTTGGAGCTGTGGAGTGAGAGTCGGTATCCTCCAAGCTTAGCCACGGATTTATGGACTAAACTTGAGATTAGCCAATAATTTTCTATGCATTTTATCAGGGTAGAAAATTAAAACTGCTCCTATTTGGCACAATACATATTATAAACATTTATCTCATCTCTTTTCACCAAAACCTCATTGTAGTGGGAAGGATGTTTTTTTTCACATAAGAAATCTTCATTACATAAACATAGTTAATAGATTAGTAGTTACTAATTAAATCTTGCATTTCTATTTTGCTAATAGTTAAGTAAATTAGTTTTTATCTCAACATTAAAAATTAGTGATAGTAATTTTGTTTGACTTTCTGTGAATTTTCTAGTAAAATTTATCATTACAAATTTAAACATTCCCCGTAGGATCGATATTTGGGCTTAAATAAAAAGTTCATTATTACTTGATAACGATACATATACTTGTGTAGAATCTCATTAATAATTGCCTATACTTATATATATATTACACAGCTTACTTTTAGTACACGGATCAAGTTTTTGGCACTATAGTGGTGTCAACTTCATAAATCCTTACATATAAAAAATTGAGATCAATAATCCCATCAAGCTTAGTATCAGTAGGGTCAAAGCTAGAGTAGAAACTCCCTGGAATATCTCCCAAAAAAATTAATGCATTAATGCATGATGGGGAGATTTCCACCTATTTTTCTCTAATGATAACTGAATCATCAGAAGCAGCAGGGAGGTTAGGGTAGAACTCCCAAAGCTCAAAAATCACAACTACAACTGTAGTGTAGCATAGAGCCTCCAAATGATGAGCCACAATCATACTTTCTACAGCACCTATGGGGCTAATGTAACCTAATTCTATAATTAGCTTCTTCGATACTAAGAATTCACTACAGATCTCTTGAGCTTTAAAGCTAACAAATTTCTTCTTATCAAAAGAACTTTTGCCTTTTTCTTCCCTTGGTTTTGGGTGTCATAAAAAAGATAGGCTAGCAGGGTACAGATATTTCTACTTTTTGGATGGATATACAGGTTATCACCAAATTTCTATAGCTCTTAAGGATTAAGAAAAGACTACATTCATTAGTCCTTACAGGACTTTTGCTTTTAGAAGACCCTTTGGATTATGCAATGCACCTCAAATTTTTAAAGGTGTTTAATGTTCATTTTCTATGATTTAATTGAGAAAGGAATTGAAGTTTTTTTATGGATGACTTTTCAGTATTTGGTACTTCATTTGATTCATGTTTAAATCATTTAAAAAAAGTATTAAAATGCTATGAAGAAAAAAATTTAGTTCTCAATTGGGAGAAATGCCAATTTATGGTTGCAGGGGGAATTCTAATTTGACATTAAATTTCAAAAAATGGTATGGAAGTAGATCCGACAAAAGTTCAAGTTATTTTTAAACTACCTCCTTCTATTATGGTGAGAGGATTTAAGAGATTCATAGGGCATGTTGGTTTCTACAGGCGATACATTAGTGATTTTACAAAAATAACTAAGCCTCTACACAAACTTTTAGAAAAAGTTTCTTTATCTGATTTTAATGAGGAGTGCTTGAATGCCTTCAAACTGTTTAAAGAAAAATTAATCACCGCTCCAATTATTGTTTCGTTTGACTTGATGTGTGATGAGAGTGATTGTGTTATTGTGGCAGTTTTGGGACAAAAATATGATAAAATTTTCAATGTAATATACTATGATAATAAAACTCTTAATGAAGCTTAAATTAATTATGCTACTAGTGAAAAATAGTTATTAGCAAAAGTATATTCCTTCGATAAATTCATAGCTTATCTTATTGGAATTAAATGTATTGTGCATACAGATCACTTTGTTATTCAATATCTGATGATGAAGAAGGATGAAAAACCAAGGTTAATCAGATGGGTACTTATGATGCGAGAATTTGATATTTAAGTAGTAGAGAGGAAAGGAAGTGATAATCAAATAGCTGATCATTTATTTAGGTTGGAACAGGAAAATTCAGTTAAACTTGAAAATGAAATCAATGAACATTTTCTAGATGTAAAATTATATATTGTAACTGAATGGTGTGTTTGGTTGTATGCCGACATAGTTAATTCATAGTTGGTAATATTTTACCTTATGTTTTGACATACTTACAATAAAAGAAATTTAGCCATGATGCAAGATCTTACTTCTGCAATGACCAATATTTATATAAAAAATGTAAGGACCAAATTATTTGAAGATGTGTATCTATGAAAGAAACTCAACAAATTATTCAAAAATGTCATGATTCAAATTTTGGGGGACTTTTTGGGATCGATAGAACAGTGTATAAGATTTTACAATTTGGATTTTATTGGTCTACAATATTTAGAGATGTTAATACTTATATGAAAACATGTGATCAACGTCAACAGATAGACAATATTACTAGAAGAAAAGAAATGCCTCTCAATTTACTGTAGAGGTTGAAATTTTTTATATTTGGGGTTTAGACTTTATGGGACCATTTATATCATCTTTATATATATATATATATATATATATATATATATATATATATATATATATATATATATATATATATATATATATATTAGTTGTAATGGACTATGTTTCAAAGTGGATAGAAGCAGCAGCTTTACCTCGCTATGATGCTCAAATCATTGCAAAACTTTAAAAGAGAAATATTTTTAGAAGATTTGGGATGCCGAGAGTGATAATTACAGATGGGGGAAGTCATATTAGAAATAGCAAGATTGAAACATTAGTTAGAACATATGGTATTAAACAAAACATTTTCATTGCTTATAATCCTCAGACCAATGATTTAGTAGAATTATCCAACTGTGAAATTAAAATAATTTTGGAAAAGACTATAAATCCTAATAGGGTGGATTGGTCTAATTGACTGGATGGGGCTTTATGGGCTTATAGGACGGTATATAAAACTCCTATAGGAATGCTCCCATATAAACTCATGTTTGAGAAGGCTTGTCACTTACTAGTAGAATTAGAGCATAAAACATATTGGGCTATCAAAAATTTTAATTATAATTTAAAAGATGCTGGTAAGAAACGACTATTTCAATTGAATGAGCTTGATGAGATCAAAAATGAATCTTATGAAAATGTGAAGATTTATATATATAATATGTAATTAAGGCATGATCAAAAGGTTTTAAGAAATTTTTAAAGCCTAGACAAGAAGTTTTACTATATAATTCTAGATTGAAATTATTTCTTGGGAAACTGAAGTCCAGGTCGATGGGGCCATTCATTGTGGTGAAAGTCTATCCTTATTGTGTTGTAGATATCAGGGATCCAAAAAATGATTGAATTTTCAAACAAAATGGAGATATGTTGAAACTTACTTTGATGGAAGTAGACCTATATATAATGAAATTTTGATGTTGGGTCAACCTGAGTAAGTAGTGGATATGTCGGGCTAACGACGTTACACTAAGCAATTTGTGGGAGGCAATCCATAGTTATAAAATTAGATTAAGTTTAGTTTGTTGAAATTTAATTATATGTTTATCCTTGATTGTATTTTGTGTTTGAGAGTCGCACAAGTTATTTTACTACTTAAAATGCTATAATTTAAGACATATGGGAGGTTACGGCGTGTAGTTAGACCTAAGGAGAGCCAGTGTTAAGATGTGCACTAGCGCCTATGTGCCACAGTTACAAAACAGCCTAATGCTTCAGTATTTCAGTTTTCTAACAATTTTTTCCTTTAAAACCTTCATGTTATTTCTTTCTTTATCAATTATAAGTTTTTGGGAAGTCTTAAGATTTCATCGCGTTTCATGATTCATGGATTTCGATGCTTTGGTAAGTTCAACTCATGGAGTTTTTTATCAAAAGAAGTTCATAAACAAGGATGCACGAAAGCTTCATGATAGAACTCTGGTAAAAAAGAAATTTATTATAGAGAAATGATTTTTCATGCCAGGAGTTCAAGTAAAGACAATTATTGCTCAGAGGCGATAGGAAGTGTTTTGTTATACCACTGCAGTCGTTGTTATCACTGTCTTAAAGGAATTTTTTTCAAATCTTCATGGATTAAATCATGGGTTGGTCTATGTTCAAGGTAAGTAAGTATATCTTACTCCTTCAAGGATCAACGAGTTGTTCATGGTGGATGACGTACCAATTTGCAAATTTGATAACTTCACTCTGACCAAAGACAATATGAATGAGATCTTCAGATTCCTTACAGATTGCGAAAAATGTTGGAAATTAAAAGGTGATTCCAAAGTTAGTTTCCCTGCTGCAAGATTAGGTTCATCATCTATTCCTTAGCACTTTTTCATTTCTGCCAAATTGCTTCCTGATGCGACTTTTTTATATGTTATGCTTCATGAAGTTGACACCACTACTTGAAGATTTTAATCCCCGACAATGACGCCAAAAACTTGATGTGGACTTTATTTTTTTAATTAATTTTATATATTCTATATAGTCACAATGATATAAACGCAAATATATGTATCGCTCAAGTAATACAAGGCTCTTATGGAGTCCCATTTATGGATCCCATAGGAAAGAAAGGTAAGAGGTTTTTAGTCAAAGTTCTAGTCTACTACTTTCAGGCCTTAGATTAGAATGTCGATTAAAATGGTGTTTTATCTAGCAAACTACTCCTAAATGCAAATTTTAAATGTAATGATAAAAATTATGCCTTAATGCAAATGTTAATTCTAAAGATAACCTCATTTTGGATAAATTGGTTTGGAGAATTTAGAGATGTTAAAAACTAATATTCTTATGTAGTAAATTGGATAATGTAAAAGCATAAGATGCATTAAATATTATATGTGCCAAATAGACGCAATCTTATTCATTACCCTCTTCCGAGTGCTATAAAGAACATTGGATAATCCTAGGTTTTGTCCCTAAATCCGTGGTTAGGCTGGGAGGATACAGACTCTCACTCCAAAGCTCCCACTTCCCTTCGCCTGAAGGCTAACTCTCACTTTAGTTTCCAAACACTAGAACTAAATTGGAGATGTTAGAAATTGGGGATTTTAGTCTGTTACCTTAAAATCTCCAATTCTACAACCATAAAAGTATATTCCATCCAACCCCCATGAACTTCACCATTCATGGAATTTGAATGTGGTTCCACTTTGTTGAGAATTACACTGTCCTCTTGTGTCTTAATGCAATTATAACAAATTCTAACACTACAATTGGCCTTTATTGTAATGTAAAAGAAGTGAAAGTAAAATCCATCACATTTATAATTAAAACTTCTTTTAGCATGCATCCCAAAATCCTAAACATGAATCCTACTCATTGCAAAAGAGTAATAGGAAAATAATGGCATAATTCTCGCATGCCATTGTTTCCTAATAAGAAGAAAAAGTAAGAAAAACACATCACAAAGTACAAAGAAAACACAACAAAAAACTTCATTTCATCAAAGCAAATTCTCTAGATAAGTGTTTACAAAATCATAAGAAAATGAAGAGCACAAAATTTAGTTTTTTTTCCCTTGAAAGAAAGATGAAAACCTCTCCAACAAGGTCTCCCACTGATCCATGAATTGCTAGAATATCCCCTTACAGATTCTCTCAAAATCCCCTCACTAATCTCTCCAAAAATGTAGAATTCTATATTTCTACTCCTAT
>NEWO01001236.1:6016-19696 GCA_003013225.1 Phalaenopsis aphrodite
CCTTACTAGAGATGTTATAAAGAACATTGGTTAATCTAAAGTTTGAATAGTTTTGAAGACGGGCTAGGCAGGGAAGATACTAGCTCTCACTCTAGAGTTTCCTCTTATCCTTCCACCTGGAGGCTAACATCTCGCATCAAAACCTAAAACAATAGACCAAATTAGGGTTTTTAGCCTGTCACTCTAAAGTCCTATAACTCTACACCCTTTAAAGATTATTTGTTTATTTATTTGCACTTAACTATATGGACTACACTCTCATCTATACAATCTCATGTGATTCTACCGAGTTGATCGAGACAATACCATCCCAGATCTTACATGTTCTCACAACAGATGTTAACATGCAAGTTGATCAATTTTACATGTAAATGAAGAACAAAGCAAAATCATCACAATATATTCTCACTCTGCTCGATTCTATATCTTACACATGCATACTAATTCATTAGAAGTGGGAAGAGAAAAGAAAACTACTCACTACACATGGAGAAACAACAAGAACTTTTCATTGAACAAAACTTTGAAAACATACAAACAAAGTACTAAATTTGAGTCAAAATACAATGAAAATACTTTTCTCTGATAGAAATCAAACTCTCATTGTATATCAAAAGCAATCTCCTTACAATCCTCTCTAAGAACAAAGTGAAAAGAAAAGAAGAAATCTCTCACTGTTTCTCTTTCTCTCTCACCTTGCCGCCCAGCTTGGGGCTCACGCCCAAGACTTCTTCTCTTCTTCTACAAGTATTATTCTCCTCTTTCAATTAATTCAAGAGTCTAAGAGTTGTTTTAAAAACATTTCCAAGCCTTTTTTTATAATTTCCTAAGAGATACTTAAGTGTCTCTTCAATACTATCTAGATTCAATGAATCTTCCAAATGATGCCTAAAGTGCCTCTTCAAAACTCCATATAACCACTCCAAATTCTTCTAGAAAGTCCCTTTTCTCATTTCCAACAAATTCCCCAGGAGATGCACGAAGCACCGCTTCAAAAATTATCTAAATCTGACGTATATTCTAGAAGATGTGAAAACTGTCACCGACGCCTAAGCACCATTTTTTGAGTTCGTAAGCGCCCCCTCTATCTGGTAGTGCCTAAGTGCCATTTTGGGTGCTTAAGCACCAGGAACAGGCACTTAAGTGTCCAATTTATGTCCCCTTGTCTCTGGTGTGCCCCAGTTCGACCCGATTTGCTCCGGTTTGCTCCATTTTGGTCTATTTTTGTTCCTTTTACTCCAATCACTCCAAATTCTTCAATTTGATGTACCTACAGCCAAAAACACAAGAAAAAATATCTTTAAAGTGCAATATCATTATAAAATGAAGTATGAAAATAGTACATTTTAAGGCATTTCACAAACCACCTTACATTTATTATGGACCAATGAAATCCCCATTTGGGTCCTCTATTTGTTGGTCTTAGCTAAACCCTAACCTAGGGCTAGTGGTCTTGGGGACCATCTACATGAGTCTCCCAAAAGATCCAGTGATCAAAGTCAATAGATTAGGGTTTAGGGTTGTGAGTGGATATAGGTGATAGTGAGTGTAGTGAGTTAACTAGCTCTAGACCAACACCCAGGGTCAACTCCAAGGTCAAATAGTCCTATGGGGACTCCTCTTGAGATCCTCCATACTAACCCCACCTATTAAGTGCTAGAGGTTAGGACCAATATGTAGAAATTTAAGTTGATCAAGAAAGAGTTTAAAATTCTTAAATGTGAGGGTTACTTTTCTAGTTTTCTAAGAATAGTCAACCGGAAAGTCCTATGGCTAGACCTTAGGAAATTAAAGAGGGAAAACTAAATCTCAACCAAAAGTGAAGTCAATAAATAGACCCTCAAAAGGTGTGGTGTGCTATGCATAGCACACCGCGCGTATTGCAATTGATCGATGAGATCAACAAAACCAACAAAGACTCCTAAGTCAACAGACCTAGGAAGGAGTGTAAAATTGAGTGCTAGTGCTTGCGCTGAGGAGTATAGCAATTGAATATCTAATCAAAATTAAGGAGTAGAAAATCTCACTGGGGATAGTAGAGTGGGTTTCAAATTATCAAGTTTCAGGCGTTTACAGAGGATGGGAATCAATATATAGGTGTTGACCCCAAGATAGGAATTAAAATTTGGGTATCAATCCTGAAAAGAAGAGTCAAAATTTAGGTACCAAACTCAAAAGGAGGGAATCAGAATTTAGGTACTGACCCCTAGGTGAGATTTGAAATTTAAGTATCAATCTTAAAAGAGGATTGGAAGTTAGGGATCGACCTCAAAAGGAGGGAATCATAAGTTTGGGAATTATTCTAAAATGAGAATGAAAATTTAAGTATCAATCTCAGAAAGAGTGTCGGAAGTTAGGGACCGACCTCGAAAAGAGGGAATCAGAAGATAGGGATTGATTCCAAAATAAGAATTGAAATTTAAGTATCAATCTTAGAATGAGAATCAGAAGTTAGGGATCGACCTCGAAAGGAGGGAATCAGAAGTTAGGGACTAATTCAAAAATTAGAACTGAAATTTAAGTATCAATCTCAGAAAGAGGGTCGGAAGTTAGGGACCGACCTCAAAATGAGGGAATCAGAAGTTAGGGACTGATTTTAAAATGAGAATTGAAATTTAAGGATCAATCTCAAAAAGAGAATCTGAAGTTAGGGACCGACCTCAAAAAGAGGGAATCAGAAGTTAGGGACTGATTCTGAAATGAGAATTGAAATTTAAGTATCAATCTCAAAAAGAGGATCGGAATTTAGGGACCGACCTTGAAAAAAGGGAATTAAAAGTTACGAACTAATTCCAAAATGAGAATTAAAATTTAAGGATCAATCTCAAAAAGAGAATTGAAAGTTAGGGACCAACCTTTAAAGGAGGGAATCAGGAGTTAGGGACTGATTCCAACATGAGAATTGAAATTTCTTAGAGAATTTGTGGTGTTGAATCCATAAATATGTGTCAGGTGATAATGTTGACATTGGCAAGAAGATATGTGAAATTTTTGTGAGATTTAGTGTAGATAAGGACGATCATGTTGCGCGAGCAAAGAGCGAGAGACCATGAAATCGAGAGAAACAACTTAACAGATTTATTTTCATTTTTCTTGTTGTTTTTATCACATTTAATTTTTAAAATGTGTTTTCTAAAATTTAATTTTCATTGGTTGATTGATATTCAAAAGAGTATATTTTTCATTAAGTTTTTATTATTTTGTTCTTTGCTCTTTGTAGTTCAGAACCAAAGTATGATTCTATGGCTCTTTATCCATCGCACAAAAGGGCAACTGAACAAACAGACAAAATTCTGAAAGAGATTTTTACAGATTGAGTACATGTCAAAGCCTCAAATGGTACAATATGTTGAATTCATCAAAGTACATTTGAAAATATCTCATGTTGGGTACATATCACAAGTTGAGCATATCTAGTACATATATCATCATATCGGTTGTGCTAAAGCGCAGTACAAAAGGTATCCCCTAAATGTCCATCTCTGGTGGGGTGAGCTCCTAATCGAGCTGACCTACTAAACCATGCTCTATGATAAGAGTTCCCTTTACATATGCTTAGAGGTGCAACCCTCTCATAGCTCGTAAGGCAGTAGCTCTTCCAACTCTGGATCTGGCTGAAATCCATATGACATTTTGTTGTTAACATTTTTCAGAAAGTTACAAACACCCTGCGATGTCGTACACCTAGAATTTAGTGTTTGGTGATGTCTGCTCCATTTCTTTTAAGAACCAGCACTGAACCCACTGGTAGCGGAATCTCCACGGATCCTTTTAACTCACCGGGGCCATTGACATCTATTTCTTTTCCGAATAAAATGTTATTTTTTTCTCATGAAGGAGACCGTGCAAAAAGGTCTCACAAAATCATGATGGTCTATATGTGGGGGAATGCAGTCGCTTTCATCATAAATATTGATGATACAGCTATTGGGATACAGTCTGCTAGAAGTATGCTCTATCAGACTATTCTCTTGATCATTCATTATATCATGGGAGGTAGCGTCCACCTCGTGATATCTCAAAATCCCTAGGGGATTTCCTTGTCTGTCCTTAGTGAAGTTGTAACAACAACAACATTGTATGGTGATTTTGCCTTTTCCACGCATCCATTTTCATGGCTTGGAATAGATTCTTTCCATCAGAAGGCCTCCTCGACCCTTATCTTTTAGATGAAAGATGCAGTCGAGAATACTTCTTTCGTCACTTTTGGATAAGACTGTGGTATATAATTCCAAGCCTTCCAGTATATTAATGAACCTTCCTTGAACTTCTTCATAGAATTTAAATTCCCTTTTATTCACTTTATTCATTTTGTAGTATTCTCTTATGGTGATGATCGATGGTTGTTGAGGATGTTCCCTCATTTCAATATCAGCAAGAATCCAGGCTAGGGTTGTCTCTGTATCCAGTGGGATATTTGACTCCCCCATTGGGTGATCGATGACCTGAAATCTGTCATTGATAGATGTGTACTCCTCTAGAGTACTGTAGCATTCTAGGTGGAGAACAATTTAGTTCGAGCATTTCAAAAATGCCCCTATAGCCGGTGTACATGTGGGAGTTTTGGTGTTGCATGTAGGGCAACCTGCACATAGATCATCTGAAACTCCTAGTATCTTCAGCTATGTAGTGAGCTCGGACTCATCCTCTGTGACAGGCAGGCTGGAGGAAGTCTCTCTCATATTTGGATCGTAGCTTTTCCCCTCAAGAATAAGGGTAAGTAAATTTTCTGCCTCCTGTTGGCGTCTTCTTTCTTGACGCAGGAAAGCTCTATGTTTTTTATGATTGGCATTTCTGAGTTGAGTTCTTTGCAACGGTGCATTCGATAGTCTTTTTTTATTACCAACGACTAGGCCTCCGGTTGGTGATGTTATCATAGATGGCAGGCAACTAGTCCCCTCCATCGGATCTTGTTGTATTATCACATTTTTCTCTTTAGTGAGGAATTCTCCCTGGTGTTGATCTTCAACAGCGATGGTAGCCCTTCATTTTCTCGACGGTTAACCACATCCATTAGAGGACCCTCATAGTCCATGTCGACAGGACTGATGTCCATGTAAAAGTCTATGGTGCCACCCTATGGTGCCCTTTCCTCATTAAGTGCAAGGTTCCAGCCATCTTTAAAAGCAAAAGTCAGCCTCTGTTCTGACATTCTCTCTGTAGATGACAGAAAAAACATCAGTGTGCTAAAATTTAATAGGAACAAGAATAAAATAAAGTGTTTATTAGAGAAAATTTTAGTTTATGTTGGTGAGAAAATCATTTATTTATTTGTTTAAATTTTTGTTTAATTTAGTAAAATATCAAACTTTTAAAGGTAGAGAAGAGAAATTTGAGTTTTCATTTTATTGAGGTTAATTTTATTACAAAATTTTGGACCTTGTCACAGACGTTTGGCAAAATAAATAACCCCAGAACAATCAAATTTCAAAAAGGTAATTTCAAGCAGTGGCAAGTTGCATAGTATGTCTTCAAGTATCATCGTTGATTGGCAACATGGGTCTTTCGCCTCGAAAATCCACTAGCTGATAGACTCCTCATGTGTAGACTTTTTCTACGACAAATGGTCCTTTCTAAGTTGGCTTGAATTTTCCACCTATCTTGAGGCGTGCAAGAATAGGCCTTTTGAGCAGAAGTACAAGATCACTAATTTTGAATGTCTTTGGGTGAACCAATTTGTCATGAGCTTGTACCATCCTTGCCTAGTAAAGTTCTAAATGTTGTTATCCTTCTAGCCATTTTCCTTCAAGAATTTTCAATTCTTCAAGTCTAAGTTTTCCACTTTCTTCTATTGTAAGTTGATTGCCAAAAGCGACTCTGAGAGATGGAGTCTGGACCTCTAGCGGTAGTACAACCTTAGACCCGTACACGAGCATGTAGGGTGTACACTGAGTGAGAATCCTGAACATTGACCAGTAGGCCCACAAAGCTTCTAGCAATCTGTTATGCCAATCCCTTTTGTTTTCCTCTAGTCTTCTTCAAAAACTATATCAGTGTCTTGTTGAAGGCTTTGGCTAAGCAATTTGCCTTGGGATAGTAGATCGTAGAGTATCTCCAATCTATCCCATGTCGTTTAACAAATTTTTTTTATTTTTGTACTTTTGAAGGCTATCCCATTATCAGAGGTTATTCTACGTGGAATTCCAAAACAGTAGACGACTTGGCTTTTGAAGAACTGAAGGACGTGTTATGTTGTAACCTCTCGTAACTGCGCTGCTTCTACCTATTTAGAAAAGTAATCTATAGCGACGTGTATAAATCTGCGTCCTTTAGAAGATGGAGGGTCTATCAGACATATTATGTCTGTGACCCAACACTCAAGTGGCCACAAGGTGACTGATGGGTGTATCACATTTGGAGTTTGGTGCAAGACCACCCCATGAACTTGACACTGGTGACATCTTCTGGTTGTATCCATGCAATCAGACATCATCGCCGACCAGTAATATCTGAGTTTTTTTATCTTCACTTTCATCTTTTTCCCTGACTGATGAGCACCACACAATATGACATGAACTTCTTTGACAATATTTTGTGCATCTACTTTGCTTAAACATCGTAGCCACATCTGGTTGAATGATCTTCTGTAGAGGACGTATGACGTAGCCCTTCTTGTGATGTGGTGTGCTGCTAACTTTTCTTCCGGTAGGTTTCAAGTTTGCAAATATTCTATTAATGGCTTATGCCAATCTTCATTGATATCATCAATCACAATCATCATTTCTTCTTCTTTTCTGAGCTTGTGTAGATTTTTGAGGTCGATTTGAGACAAAACTTATCTTCCTTGTGTTGTAAAGTCAATGGAATCCTCTACGGGACACGCCAATCCTTTTGGAAGCTTTGTCATAGCGTCAGCATGGGCGTTATCTCCCTGAGGAATTCGGTAGAAATTTACGTTGGGAATCTACTCCAGCAGCTTCATCATGTATTGATGGTATTCTGCTAACCTTGGTTTTAAAAAATTGTATTGTCCAACGACTTGTTGGATGACAAGTTGTGAGTCGCCATAGATGACAATATCTGTTATATCCATCAAGATTGCCAACTCCAATCCGATGATTAAGGCTTCATACTCTACTTTGTTGTTGGTACACGACTCTGTCAAGTGGTATGAGAACCTCAGCATACCCTTATCTAGTGTGATGAAAACCAAACCAATTCCTGCTTTGAGAAAGCATGTAATTTTTAAGCTTTTAGGCGGCAAAAACTAATGCTAGACAATGCTTTTCAATAGACGAATACCTTACTTCCATCGGTATTAGACGACGACTCAAGTAGTAGAGTGTGTTTTCCTTACCCTCATCATTGACTTGGGCTAGCAGGGCTCCGAGAGAGTCATTTAAGGCCGCGGTGTAAAGTATCAACGGTTTTCCCA
Organism: Phalaenopsis aphrodite; assembly: GCA_003013225.1. Taxonomy (NCBI): domain Eukaryota; kingdom Viridiplantae; phylum Streptophyta; class Magnoliopsida; order Asparagales; family Orchidaceae; genus Phalaenopsis; species Phalaenopsis aphrodite. Next base: position 13,392 of record NEWO01001236.1, read on the forward strand.
GGATAGGGTCTACCAAGATAGGAGGTATCATTAAATATCGCTTAACATCCTCAAAGGCCCGCTCGCATTTCTCTTCCTAAACAAATTTGACATTCTTTTTAATTAATATCAAGAAGGGTTGACATCTACATGAGAAATTAGAAATAAAGCGTCTCAGATATGCCAACTTCCCTTAGAAGGAACGTAGTTGTTTCAAGGTTTTGGAAGGAGGCATTTCCAAGATAACTTTAATCTTATCCGGGTAGATCTCGATTCTCCAATGACGGACAACGAATCCTAGAAATTTCCCGGAGGTAATGCCGAAGACGCACTTTAAGGGATTCATCTTAAGGTCATAATATCGTAATAGTTCGAACACGATCCTCAAATCATACAAATGGTCTATTTTCTATTTACTCTTGATGACCAAATCATCCACGTAGCATTCCATTTGGTTATGAATGAGATCATCAAAAATCTTCTTCATAGCTCGTTTATATATTGTTCCGGCGTCCTTCAACCCAAACGACATCACTGTGTAGCAGAAAATCCCGATAAGTGTCCTGAAGGTTGTAAGTGCTGCATCTTCTAGAGCCATCTTGGTTTGATTGTATCCCGACGATCCATCAATAAAGGAGAAAATTTTATGTGTCGAAGTAATGTCCACCAACATTTCTAGTATTGGTAGTGGAAATTCATCCTTTAGACACGCTTTGTTTAAATCTCTAAAGTCAACACATACACGAATTTTTTGCATTTTTCTTCTTAACCGATACAATGTTAGCTAACCACGTGGGGTATTGCTCTTCTTTTACAAACTTAGCGTCTATTAACTTCTTAACCTCGACAATGAATTGTTGTTGTATTTTAAGGTGCATTCTTCTAAAAGCTTGTTTTACTGGGGTCATATCTTTTCCACCCCAAGCTAATGAACTGCAACTTCTGTTGACAGTCCTGGCATTTCATCATAGCTCCATGTAAAGCAATCTTTGAATTCTGTAAATAGTTTAATCAAATCTATAGATTCTTCATAATTGAGTAGAGAATTCATAAATGTTGGTCAGGGCTACTCTTCCGTCTCGAGGTTAATTTCCTTCAATTCATCGATAGTTGACTTGATTTCTTCCTCAAATTCTGGCAGAATATTTTCTATTAGTAAATCAGTAGAGTCATCCTCCACATTGAGGCAATCCTCTTCCAATCTACTAGTAACAACCATGCAAAATTCTTAATAATCAACTGGTCTGACTGTACCAAATCCAAGACCCTCTTTCGAGCGGGAGTTCGACTTTTAACATCTGATAATTTTTCAAAAAGCTGTAATTTATCTTTTGGCATCTATTTTGGCAAATGTTTCTGTTGAATTAACTTTTGTACACAAGGTGAAAAGTAACCAAAAGGCAATTCCATTAATTCATTAGAATCCTCATCCAAATTTACATGATTTTAAAGATTAGTAAAAGTAGAAGCATGATAAAACTTGATCGGCTTCTAACCAATGCTACAGACTTTCTTGACCTCTAAACTCTTGACCTTTTGAGGGAGAATTAGAGTAAGCATCACGGTGTTAACATAGTGGTTTATCTGATCATACATTGTCTCATATTTTCTTTTATCCATGTCTTTTAAGGATATCTCGTACTGAGATTTCTTATGCTTTGTCATCATTATTTCATCCTTGGAACTTTCTTCATCATCAACGTTGATGGTCGGCCTGGTCTGTTCAATAATTAATTTGTTTCTTGCTCATCCACGTCCCCGGCCTTGACCTCGGGTGCGCGAACTAAAAGAACCCCCACCAACTTGTCGCAAAAGAGGGGTGGAAGATTGTTGAAGCGGAGTTGAATGGCCTTCCCTTTGTAATTCTTCTAAATCTTTACTTTTATTTGTTACAATTTCACGAGAAAAAATAAATTTCTTTGGAGGCACGTAGTAGAAGACATCTTCATGAATGAAAATTTCATGAACTGAAAACAACCGTAAATTTCCTTTGATGCAATGTTCTTATCCTTCTTTGTAGTACTTAATTCACTGGTGTAGAGACGATGGAACCATGTTGTGTTCGTGAATCCACAGTCGACCAAGTAGAGCATTGAAAGAGGTCTCGACGTCAATGATATGGAATTTTGCGGTTGTTGCTAGTTCTCAAACCTTCATAAGCAATGTAATTGATCCAAGGGTTCTCTCTCCTTTTTGATTGAATCCTCTTAGCATCATTTTGTCAGTCGTAAGCTCCTAATCTTCAATGTCCAAATAGGTCATTTTCTGCAGGCTCATTAAGTTGAGGGATGCTCCAGGATCTAGCAAAACTTTGGAAAACACGAATCTACCGATGTTAACAGAGATATAGAGTGGACAATTATGGTCAGTGGTACTGAGCAGCAGGTCTTCATCTGTAAAGGTTCCCTCAGACTATTTTTTCAATGAGCAAACTTCATCGAAGGATGTGTTGGCTGACTGGGTTAAGCAAATCTCTAGGTCAAGAAAAGTTGTAACCAGAGACTCTTTCATCTCCTTTGACAGGATTAGAGCATCGAAATGCTTAATTTGGCCGGCAACTTCCTAAGATGAGCCAGCACATTGTAATTCACTTTGTATGATCCTTCAATCCCTACTTGGTTATGTATTTCTTCTGCTGGCGGAGGTGGAGGTGGCTCTTCTTGAGTTACTATTTGCTTTCCTTTATCTGTCAGAGTTGTTCTCGGGGGTAATACTCTCCCACTCCTCAGATTCACTTCTGTAATTTCTTCTTTTTGAGATACCGTTGTCAGATCTTCCGGTGTTTCTTCTTTGTAGGAAAGATCTAAGTTGATGGTGAGCGATGCAACATGCACTCGAGGATCGATTCCTCACTCTTGACGCTATCATAAGAGGTGTTGTTGATGTCTTCTTTTGCCTTGTTAACGAGTTCATCAAACTCAAGCACGATTTGAGGATCATTTTTGGAATCGAGATCAAAGTTAGATTGGTCATAATCAATCACATTAATTTTTCTTGTTGACCTCTTCGGGTTTCTTTGGATCTGGGAATTTGAACTCAGGCTTCTTCATCAAACTTCTGAACAACTTGGATATCACTTCATTTTTTAAGGAATACACTACTTTTTGTTGTTCTGCCAAAGATATTCTCTTATTCTCTGCCCGGTGTGATCCTCTCTGAGGTGATCGCTGGCTAGACTGGTCATATTGTTGTGTATGTTGTTGAGCATGCTATGATGGTGCTGACAAGAATTTTCTGCATTTATCTTCATTGGTTGTTTTCCTTTATCGATTGTTGCCACTGTTCCGAACTTCTTTTTAAATACTTTGGTCATCCTAGACTTCTCGGTCTTCTCATGAGAATCCATATGTTTGACTTCTTCTTGAAGATTGGTGGCTTTGGTGATAGCTTCTCGAAGGATTTAATGGTGAGTCCCTTGAGCATGAAAGCTACTAACCCATGGTTGCTCTTGATTAAGATCTCAATTGCATGATGTTCATGTAGCTGAGGTTCATATTTCATGTTAAGGTTACTCCACCTCAAAATGTAGTCCATCAAAGTCTTGTTGGGCTTCTGCTTCTCTACTATGAGATCTCCAATAGACACATGATGCTGGGCTCTGGAAAATCTTTTTACAAACAACTGTTCTAGCTTGGCGAATGTCTTAACTAGTCTGTTTGGTGATTTAACATACCAATCAAAAGAGATTCCTGACAGGCTGCTGACGAACTGTTGGAAGAGCAAAGAATTTTTACCTCTAGTATTACCACAACTGGCTGCAAAACTCTTAGGGTAGGGTACGACATAGAACTCCTCGGGGTAAGTTCTACCCTTCAAAATTAATGCTCCACTCTTTGACTGGGCTAAGACCTCCTGAACTTGCTCGACTATTTGCTTAAATTTCTTTTCTGGCATGGCACTTGATAGAGAATTCTTCTTTTGTTGCTAATCTCTATTTGTTGAGGCAACTTCTCTCCTTTCATCTGTGATATGCATAATCTCTAGCTGACTGACTTCTAGAGAGGTTATCTGTGGTGGTTGAGACTGCCCTTGAATTGTGGCTATGGCGGTCATGGCAGCAGCCATCTCTTCCATTCTTTTTTCCATTTGGCTGATTTGTTCATCCCTTAAGAAAACAACCCTATGTAGCTCATCTATGATGTTCTCTTCGATGAGAGGTTGAGCGTCTTGCACAGATGCAGCGGCTCTGGTCGCCATGACATGGATTTCCATGAAATCTTCCTCGAGGTAATCATTAAAGTCAAAATCTTCATCATCATCAATGGAAACTCCATGTTCTCAAACTAACTCAGCAATCTCGACCCTGAGCTTTTTGAACTTTTCTTCAATTATTGATTCTTGTAGCATTTTGAGATCTGAAGGACTTGGCTTGACATCCTCCACTTGTTTCTCCATCTCGCTAGCAATTACTGCGACAATGTCGGATACTTCAGATCCTGGCTTCATTCCATGATCCTGCCCTACGGGCTTGCTAGACTGTATCGGCACGGTAAACTTGGGTATCCATACACTTTTCCTTGACAGTGATGTCTTGAGATGGAGTGTCTCAGCAGAAACATCGGCATGTCAAAGAGAAGTATGCTCCTCTTTGTCTTATCTTTTTAAACTTTAAGAACATCCTTGTGACTGGTAATTGGTAGAATTCTCGGAACCAGACACGACTTAATTGGTCAACGGCCCGTGAGTCTAGTGGCAGTAGAATCAGTTGTATCAATGGTGGTATCAATTCTGCTTCCCAAGCGGAACGAGATAGGAATGCGAGCAGACAAAGCTTCAGTTAATTTCTGAGATCGTCTGGTAGATCTGATGTCTTTTAGAATTTCTTTCTTCATGCGTGGGGATACTACACACCCCACTCGTTTGAGTAACTTGCCAACTGAATAGCCTTCTTTGATAGCTAGTTTCTAAAATATTGAACTAACTCAGGTGATAGGAGTAGGCTTCTTTCTCTCACCATCATGTCCATGAGGTGATGGTAAAGTAGCTACAATCTTTTGGATACTTTCGTACCCATTAGTATCCATTATGGGATGGAACCTACTCCCTTGCAGAAGTGGATAGATCTCTGATAATCCTGACTCATCCTGATGAGGAACTTCATTAATAGGTACTTGCTCAGGAATCTGGGCTTTAGTAGCCCTCTAAACCTTCCGGCTGAGGTTTCTCCTTTGGGTTTAGGTTAACAGTGCATTCTTCGAACTCCATCCAATTTCAAACACTGACGGCAGAACAACCAATCCTTTAACCGGGTCTTTGACGATCATAACTTTCTTTCCCTTAGCAGAAATGAGAACAGCTCACTTGGTTGGTTTCTTGGTGGTAGTAGTCTTAACTTTCTTGTAAGAAGAAAAATCCTGAGGGCAGCTCAGGTTAAACTTAGCAGACGGTTCTTGAACCTCTCGAGCATCAAATTTCATTATGATGAACGGGGCTTTCCCGAGAATGACCTCGAGATCTTCAAATCCTGCTCCGAACTTGATGGTGGGAGTGACATTGCAGGCACTGCTGCTTGTCGGCAGGTTGCAGGAAAAAGTGAGCATTGGGAACGCCATTACAGCAACTTTAAAAAGAAAGCTCTAAGGTTAGTTATTTGACCAACACCTCGTAATCTTAGTGCGAGCACTAAAAATTAACAGAGGTTGATTTGTAGACCGGGTAAGTTTTTATCTAATTTGTGGAAATTTTAAAACTTAGTAAGAATAGTTTGAAAGTAGAAAGATATAATTAATATAAGGAAAATTGAAGAACACGCGCAACACGACACAATCTGATTTAATTTGCAAAATAGCAAATCAAACTCGAAAGGGAAAAAGTGCAGTTCAGGACCTAGTGCGAAACCGACTTAACAACGCACAACGCCTAGATGGAACTAGTCCACCAACACATCTATTGGGGGTCTGACCCCACATGAAGATTAAAAAGTCCTTAATGGACTCTTGAACCTCTCTATTCAAAGGTGATTGAACAGACGATCCTGAAGTCCAAAAGAGTTGATCGTACTTTCCTAAGACAGAAATGGGTAAAGCATGCCAACGGATGAAGAGTAATTTGGTTCATGGGGAACATGAACATATTACCGATGTTATGAGGATAATATTTCTTGATTTAAATGGAGAGAAAAGCTAGTCCCTAGCGGAGTTGCTAGAAACCGTCAGCACAATTTTTGTTTGAGGGGTTGCCTGTTAGAAGCTATTGAGGGCTAGAATTAAAATCTTGTTACCTGCTTCAGAAGAACATTTAATTTACACACACACACACACACAGATATATATATATATATATATATATATATATATATATATATATATATATATATATATATATAT
>NEWO01001236.1:29247-99307 GCA_003013225.1 Phalaenopsis aphrodite
ATCATACATGCATCAACAGACATGAACCCATTTCAACATTATTCTCCTCTGTTCACTGAGCATGTGTGTATTTTTATTTTATTTTTATGATTTTTATACACCAAGATATGAATATTTGAAGTTCTAGTCATTTAAATAAATCAAAAAAAGACTTATTTATCTACTTATCCAGCTCAACCTGTGGCGGCTCCAAAAAGACGCGTGACGCTCCATCATTTGACTCCACTAACTACCTCAGTGCCACGCGTCCCACGGTTCGCACACCATCTCATTGTCTAGTGCAATCCATAGCATTCATCCAATACACACGGAAACAGATAGTATTTGTTAATTGTCTCTGATCTCCTCAGCCCAAGAGCTATTAAACTTCAAACCTTAGGATCTCTCTCGATTATTAACCAGATTAAGTGTGGTTTGTTCCTATAGACACGTCTAGACTAGGAGAACACATCTATATGGTTAATCAAGTCTTAAATCAAGTCTATAAGCATGAAGAATTAAAATAAGCTCGGTTTAAGGAGAAAATTCAATACCTTCGCCCAAGAGTATTGGCCTTGATTGGGTGCTTCCAAAAGCTTCAGTTCAGTCCAGAGAGCTCCTAGATGAAGCCTTGGTCCATAGTGAATTGCCTAGGTACGATTTTGACCAAGGCCAATTTGGGGTGTTGATCAAATTCTATGCTAGGGTGGTCTGGTGATGAGGCTTTTATGAGTGCTCTTCTTCTTTCACTCAAAGGATTGTGTGAGTGCAATTAATTTGACTTTGGTGCACTATGGAGCTGTGCGGATGATATCCTAGTTTGAGCTAATTTTTTAGCTCCAAATGTGATCTCAAGAAGTGGATTTGAGTGGCTAAAAATAGAGGGCTTGCACTCAGGGAAGCTGAGAGAAGCTCTGGTGAAATTTTGGTGGAGTTTGCTTAAGGTTTTGGTTAGTCTCGCCTTTGGCCGTGGAGGAGTGGGGTTTAAATAGAGGGGCTTAAAGGTTGCAATTGGGCTAACAAGTGGGTAGCTCTGGTTGCTTAGGTGGAAGAGGAAATGCTCAAGTGTCCAATTGGGTTGGGACACATCAAGTGGTTTTAATTTTGAGTTTTGGCCTAGGTGGAGCTCTTGGGTTTTGATTTTCTAGAAGCCAAGGCGGTCAGCTGGCCAGGCTCAAGTCATCATCTCACTGAGGATGATCAATGGTGGGCAAATGTGAATCCAACTAGATTTGTGCATGGTTAAGTGTGATTAATTGAAGTGGAAAGGACTTTGAGCTAGGTTGGGTCAACCATGAGTCTAGCCCCATTGGAATGAGCTTGGGTGACTCCCCATGGCTAACCAAGGTCAGGTGGATTAGTTGAAGTAGTGTGGAGAGGTCCCTATCCAAAGAATTTGGCTATGCATGGGTTAGAGTATGTCATTAAAAGTGTTAAAAACTTTTTTAAGGGAGCTTGAAAGTGGCTCCTCCTTTTCCCATTAATAGCTTGGTGAGGTGGCAAAGGCTCATATGGCTCACCTATGGCTTTGGGATGACTTCATGGCTTATCCTTGGCTTGGCCAATTTGCATGAAAAGGAATTTTTGGATTTATTGGTTATTTCGAGGTTTTTTTATCATGAGGCTTAATATGGAATGATTTTGGCATGAATTGGAAACTTAGGGAATGCTTTTGATTAAAGGGATGATGAGGAGAAAAATTGTCATGTGAGCTTTTAATTGAATCTTTGGCTTTTTGAATGACTTATGGGCTTGGGCTTTTAGAATTGGAGGTGAATTTGGGCTAAAATTTTGGTCAATTAAATGTTTAATTTGGTGTAGGGAGATTTCATGAAGAGTTTTGAAAGGATCTCAAGTGATTTTGAATTGAATTAGAAGGTCAATTTGGGGTAATTTGGAAATAGGGTCAAGTTGGGGATTTTGGGTTAGGCTTGGTTTTGGGTTAGGCTAGAGCTTGGATATGGCCCAATTAATGGTTCAATTTGGTGTGTTTTATTTTCATGATGTATTTTGAAAAGAAATTATGTGGAAATTTTGGGTTATGGCTTTCAATTTTGTGACATTTGGGGATATGACCAATTTGGGGTAAAATTGGGGCTTTTTGATTTGGGTGAAATTAGGCTTGCAATTGGGTCAAAATAGGTTTGTATTTTACTTCAATTGGTATTAGGGATGTTGAATTTTAGTTTGGAAATGAAATTGGGCAAGATTGGGGTCAATTTGATTGACATTGGGGCTAATAATTTTAGGAAGTTGGGCTTTTAAGGGCAATTTAGGGCTTTTAGTCAAAATTGGGTCAATGAGATGGTTCAAAGTTGAAATTGGGAATATTTTTAATGATTTGGGAATTTTTGGGTTTTTTTTGGGATTTTTGGAGAGGGGTATTTTGGTAATTTTAGGCAATTTTGGGGGTATTTTAAGAATTTGGTGATTTTGGTCAGTTTAGGTATTGGGGAATAGTTTGAAATGATTTTTGGATAAATTTGGGTATTTTGGATAATTTTGGGTTTTTTTTGGCAAAAATTAGGGTTGTTGGGATATTTTGGTAATTTGATGGGAGTTTGAGCTAGGATGGGCAAGTAAGCCATGAAGCCATGTCAAACTAATAGGAGTCATATGAGGATTCATTTTTAATGTTCAATATGTTGGTCCTAACCCTCTTAGCCAAGTGCTAGGGGTTTGGGTCCATCCATATGAGCTTTTCAAAAGGAGTCAGAAGACCAAATCAAGGGGTCTTAAGGTTTGGGGTGTGTGAGAAAGTGTAATGTGTGCAAGCTAGCCTAACCAAGGTCAGATCCCCAGGGATAGTCCTAAGGCTTGAGCATCATATGGGAAACTCCTCTTGAGCTCCTGCATACTGGCCCCACCTACTAAGTGCTAGAGGTCAGGACCAACATGTAGAATTTCAAGTTGAGCAAAGAAGAGTTTAGAATTTCTAATGGTGAGGGGTTCATTTTCTAGTCCTCCAGGAATAGTCATCAGGAAAGTCCTATGGCTAGACCCTAGGCTAATATGGAGGAAACAAGAAAATCTTATGGCTAGATCCTAGGCTTCTAAGGAAGAAACTAGACCTCAACCAAAATTAAGGTCAACAGTGGCACCTAGGCACCCAATTTTTTCACCGTCTAGGCTCCAAATCCACTTCTAGTGCTTTGGCACCAGGGGCACTTACGCCTATGCACTCGGCTCAAATTTGTTCATGGCCTCATAATTTACAATATTTGATCCTCCTCATGTCCTTAATCACACATACTAAGCATACATACACTATATTATGCTAAAGATAAATAAGGATCACTCATCCCCCTTTTCATCACATCTCCTTTCTCTATTTATATATCCTCAATGGAATCTCCTTTTATTGATTGCGAGTGTTTTTACATATTTTTGTAAGGATATTTAGGTCCAGATAGCACCCTTAATATTGGTTACGTGTTCCCAAACTCTAAGTATTATACTATATAATAAAGCATGCACCTCAGTTGGTTCAATGAAAAGATCATCCACATGCCCCTCGAATAGCTAGTCTACCAAACCATTATGATAGAACAACAGGGTAAGAAATAAGAATTAAAAAATTAAAAAAGACCTGTCATATGCCTGAACTCAACATGTCTTATATCAATTCTTATGTTATATTAAGAATTAGGGTGTAGAGGACTAAGTTGATCCTACAACCACCAAAAAACATACTAAAGCTCAGTCACAATGAGAAGACTAAGGATTCACCTCCCTCAAATCACATAATCCTAATCAAAACAAAGAAGTCACCATAGAATCATAAACATAACTCTCTAATACAAATAATCCATAAAATAATAACAACAAACACGAATTCAAACTTATAAAATTGGGTTGCCTCCCAAAAAGAGCTTAGGTTAACTTCCTCACTCGATAAATCCAGATATTAATTCAGAAAGACCCAAGATCAAAATCTCATTTATGATTGGCCTCTCTTCTCTTAAGTAGGGTTTGTGTCTATGTCCATTCACTTTAAATACCCTCTCAATCTTAAGATCTTTAATATCAGTTGCACTAAAAGGATAAAATTTCATTACAGTAAATGGTCCTGAGCACTTGGACTTAGGTTCTCTAAGAAATAATTTTAATTATATATTATACAATAAAATGTCCTACCCATGCTTAAATTCTTTCATAAGAATCTTTTGATCATGCCACTTTTTCATTTTTTTTCTTTATAAACTCTTGCATTTTCATCAGACTCTTGCCTAATCTCATCGAGTTCATTTAATTGTAGTAATCTTTTCTCACTAGCTTTCTTCATATTGTAATTGAACTCTTTAATAGACAAATAAGCTTTATGTTCTAGTTCCACTGCTAAGAGATAGGCTTTGCCAATTATGAGCCTATATGGAGACATTTTTATAAGTGTTTTATAAGCAGTCCTATAAGCTAACAATGCATGATCTAATCTCAAACACCAATCCTTTCTATTAATATTGATAGTTTTTTTTCTAAAATCCTTTTGATTTCTTTCTTAGATACTTTTGCTAAACCACTCATTTGAGGATTATATGATGTGTCAATCTTATGTTTAACTCCATACTTTGGTAATTAATGTCTTAATCTTTCTATTTCGTAAAGAGGCTCCACCATCACAAATGATTGCTCTAGGCATATCAAATTCACTAAAGCTATTCTTTTTTAAGAATTTCACTATACATTAAGCATCACAATTTAAAAGAGTCGCTACCTCAATCCATTTTGAGACATAGTCCACATCTATCAAAATATATAAACTCCCTAATGAAGGTAAAAAATGACCCATAAAGTATAAACCACAAACACTGAAAATCTCAATCTCTAAAGTAAAATTTAGGGGCATTTCATCAAGTTTAGAAATATTGCCTACTCTCTGACATCTTTCACAAGTTTTAATATATTCATTCACATCTCTAAAATTAGTAGGCCAATAAAATCCATATTATAAGATCTTAAAAATAGTTCTATCAACTCCAAAATGTCCCTCAAATTTAGAATAATGATATTTATAAATTACTTCAATGGTTTCTTCTATGGGTACACATCGCTTAATCACCTAATTCTTACATTTTCTATAAGTGTATGGGTCATCCCAGTAATAAAATCTAGTGTCATTGATGAATTTCTTCCTTTGATGGTATGTTAGAACATAGAGCATAATATCACTAACTATGAATTTACTATGTCAGCATACCACAAAATGTGTTATTCAGTAATAGCAAGTAGTTGCTCATCAAAAAAATTGTCATTGATCTCTTCTTCATAATAACATGAATTCCCCTAATCTCAATTAGGTTGCAAAAATTAGGCATCATGCAATGCTGAACATAGTAGGTGTGTGTTGACTGACTTTTTGCTGAGGTCTAGTCTATCTTCCTTAGAAGCCTAGGATCTAGCCATAAAACTTTCCTGTTGACTATCTTAAAGGACTAGTAATGGGACCCTACCTTATTAGAAATTCTAAGGACTTCCTTACTTTTCTTGAACTTCCACATGATTGGTTTTGACCTCTAGCGCTTAATAGTATGAAACCAACATGGGGGAGCTCAACAATAGTCCCTATAGGACTTTATGGCCTTACGGTTAGCCCAGGGTGGTGTGGTCTTGGTCAATCTTTCACACAAACACTTAAACCCCTCACTTTCACTCACAACCTACTAAACCAAGCATGCTTAGCATGGCTCCCTACCCTTTTGGAGACTCATGTGGGTGGTCCCCCAAACTCTTAGCCCCTGGTTAGGATGGCTAGGACCGACACATGGACGATCCAAAATGAGGGTTCCCTTGGTCTTATAGCTCAAAGAGGGTATTTTAATGATTAGCATCCTTAATTGATTTCAATTCCACCAAGATTCTAATTTCTGACCTTTTGCCCCCAAACTTTTTCATAATTACCAAAATACTCCTAGAACCCTAAAATTCTCAAAGTTACCCAGGTCCTCAAATTTTATCAAAAAATCATCCCAAACCATTTCAAACCACTCAAATTACCCAAAACACCCCAAAATTTCCAAAATTCCCAAAATGCCCCTAAATTTGCAAAAATTACCAAAATGTCCCTCATGGCCCAAAAATATTCCCAAAACCTCCCAAAATCATTCCAAACATCCCCAAAACCAATCCTACTCATCCATTGAGCCCAATTTGGCCAAATTGACCAATTTTGAAAAAAAATCCTAATTTTACCCCTAAATACCTAAAGTCCCTAAATCCAATCCCAATTTTCACCAAATTGATTTCAAACTCTTCAAATTTCAAATCCAAATCAAATTTTATCATGTCCCAACCCAATTGAAACCAAATTATAGCCTAATTGAATCCAATTTCAAACCCAATTTAAAATCCTCAATTTGACCATATCCCTAAATCCCATCAAATTGAACCTCATAGCCAATCCAATTTCATTAAATTTGAATTCTAACTCTTCACAACATTCCTCTAGATCAATTTGAACTATTAATTGGACTAAAACCAAGCTCAAACCTAACCTAAACCTAACCCAAATCAAAATTGCCAATTTTTCCCCAAAATTCAAAACTTCCCAAATTAAACTTCATGTCATCCTAATTCTAACTCAATTGACATCCAAAATCCTCATGTTAATATTCTACACCAAATTGAACTTCAAATTGGCTTAAATACAAATTTTAGCCAAACTCAAACCCAAGTCTAGGCCAAAATCCTAATTTTGAGCCCAGGACCCAAATTAGCTTAACACATTGTAATTAGCCCATGCATAATCCTTTCCTAACTTGGTTAACCTTTTAGGATGTTAATCAAATCATCTTAGCTCACCCTAGGTGAGCCATCGACCAAGGATCCCCCAAATTGGGTGATTGCATCCTAAAAATGGCTAAACCAAAGGAATATTTGTCACCAGTCTTCCCAAGCCTCAAAATCATCACCATTAATGGCTCCCATGACCTAGCTAGCAATCAGCACTACCATGGTCGGCCAGCCCAGTCTCCAAAAAACTTCAAACCAGGAGCCTCCCCCAACCTTTAGACCAAAAAAGTAAACCTCTCTAATGTGGCACTCCTTAGTTGGTGAGTTGCGTCGGTCAGCCCTCCACCTCAGCAACTCTTTCCACCCTCTGAATTGCCTTGGTTGCCACCATAGCCATGGATATTTAGGCATCACCCTTTCACGGTTATTGAAGGAGATGATCCAATTACTTGAGGAGACTATGTTAAACTCTTTTGAGAGCTTCTTCAAACCCTTCTAAGTGCAATTCCACTGTTTTACAGTCATCTCCTCCATTGCCTGAGCCCAACTTCTCTACCCAAAAATCATTCAAAATAAGACACTTCTCGGTCATACCATAAAACTCCATAGACCACTAAATTGATTCACCCTTAAGCTTCCCTAGACCAAAAAGAAGAGGTTCCCTATTGAAATCCCCATACCTAGACCTTTCTGCACTTGAGTTTGAACAAGGTTGTGTCATCTGCAAGAGATGTTCTTACACAAACTCAATCCCAGCTCAAACCAACATTTAGAGGAGGTGTGCTAGCTCCCAAAAAAGCTTCAGAACCATCCCAATTGAGACTTCACCTCTTGGGCTCAGGTAGACGACAAAACACCCAAATCTGAGCTTGGTTTGGACCTTTGTAAAGAAGATCTTAATTTAATGCTTGATTAACCATATGGTTGTGTTCATCTGGACTAGATGAAGGTGTACGAACAAACCTCATATTATTTAGTTGAGTATAGAGTAAGCACTTAGGTCTAGAAGGTGGATGATTTACGAGTTAGGTTAGTTGGGGACGAAGACCCAGAGCCATTGGATCACGTGTGTATTGCTTAGACGACTAGGATCACGCTGGAGAAAGAATTTGAGCATAAAGAACGGAGCCGCGTGGCGCTGATGCAGATGACATCATTAAATGGGAGTGTAGCACTCGTAGCTTCGGAGCCATCATAGGTTGAGGTGGCAGTCGCGTGGATAAGTAGAAAAATAGGGCTTTTTCATTTATTTAAATTCAAAAACTTTAAAAATCCATAACTTAGTATAAAAAATTCATAAGAATAAAATAAAAATATCTTATTACTTAGTGAACAAAGCTAAAAATTATGAACCAAAAATAAAAATTACTTACCATGTATTTTTTTAATTAATTAAATACCACAAAGAGTGTTTTAGTTATATAAAATTAAATATTAATCATCTTGCATTGAAATTTAGAGGGCTTATTTTAATTGTGGTTAGCGATGCTCTCTAACTTTTCTAAAGACAGAGACACCTCTAACCCTAAAAACTCTAATTTTCTAGACTAGTTGCCTATTTTTATTTAAAATAATTATATAAATTAAAATAAAAGTCAAAAAAATACGGAACTTATTTTGGTAGGTTTCTTGTAGTCAGAGGCCTTTATGAAAAATATAAAATCAGTTTGAATAATTATGTACATTATCATAACTAATTAAGTCACCAAAAAATCATAAAAATCTAAATAAATATAATATAATCCAAAAAATTGTAAAACTTATTCCACACTATGAATAATAATCATTTGAACCCTTTGTAAAAATTTGAAACCCATTTTAAATATATTTAATGATAAAGTTTATTTTTCAAGTAAATAGGAATTGTTTGCAATAAAATAATTATAATAAATGAAATACAATTAGGAAAAGTATAAAAATTATTTTGAGAGTTCCTTGTGATTAAGGGCACCTAAAAAAAATAAAATGGATATTAAAATAAATAGTTCATTTTTGGGCTATTTTTTAACTTATAAATAGTTAAAAATAACTAAAAATTACAAAAATATAAAAATGCAAAAAAGTGTTCCAAATTATCCCCTAATCACTTGGGATCCTTTAAAATATTTTCCCTGATTTTTCAAATGTATTTATGTATTTTAAATGCTTAAAATATATTTCCCTTAATTTTTCATTAAAACAACTATAATAAATAAAATAAAAATTTTGTTTCTCTCAGTTCTCTAGGCTTAGAGAGATTTAATAAAAATATAAAAAGTAATTTTTGAAGTTAAATCATATTTTCTATTTAATTAATCACTAAAATATAATTCAAAAAATCATGAAATTTAGTCTAAGTGGTTCTCTGAGGTCAACCTGTAATAATTTTACTAAGAACAAAAAACTTTACTTTGATTAGTTAAATAAATTAACATTGAAAATTTTTATTTTTAAGTTAAAATAAATTATTAAAAATTAAAAAAAAATTAAAAAAAATTATAATTTTTCCTCTGATATTTTAATTGACCCGTGAGTGAGGTACCTTAAAAATTTTAAAGTCGTTTGAGTTCAATTTAATGAGTTATGACGTGGAGAGACCCTAAGGGCAAAATTGTAATTCTGGGATTTTATAGCTCAAATTAAATTTTAGGATTAATTAAAGGGTAAAGAGGTAATTTTGATCATAATATACTCACTTAGATTTTTAAGTAAGAGGGATTAAGAGGTAGAAGCCAATTTATCACTATTTCATAAGAAGGGTAAAATTGTAATTTTCTTAAATTACTGTGCCTTGAGGGTTAATCTAATTGCATGATTTGAAGGTAGTGGGATTAAGATATGAAGATAATAACTTTCTTATTTGAAGCCCCTAATTGGTGATTAGATGATAAGTATGAGTTTTTAATGAGAATTAAATTCACTTAATTTAACATTTTGATTATTACAAACTTACCTTGAAGATTGGATTTATGGGCTTTGTAGTGATCTAGGCTTTATTTATATGTCTTTCATGAGGATTAGAAAAGAGGAACATAACTAATCATGAATATTTTTAAATGCTACAAGCCCAACTTCAATGATAGGTCCGAGAACCTTAATTACTTTGGTTTGGCTTTATGGGCATCCATCTGCATAACTCTTAAATAAAACATCAAGTGAATGTCCGGGTACCCCACCCATGGGAAAATTGACATATTAAAGTTCATTGAGCATAGGATAAATTAATTCATTGAATCAAAATTTAACTTTGGATGATGAATTGAACATCATAATAAGTTCAAACAAACTCGAAGTGTTTCAAAGGATTTTAAAAGTTGTTTAGGGTTATGCCCCAAACATTTTTATGATCTTTTGGATATTTTGAAGGACAACAAAACTTATTATGCTTTATTCTAGAAAATCATCCATTAAAACCTTTAGGGATCTACCAAGTTATGCTTCGGAACCCGATAATTCACCTAAATCAATAGAAATGTCCTACACTACTTATTCTAAATTAATAGACCCCATGCTCAAGAATTTGAGTCTTCTCTAAAGTTCATAAATCCTCATGAGCAATTGGGGACATTTGTTTTTTCCACATATGGATCATCAGGTTTATGTAAGTCTGTGGTCTATGTGTTTAGAGTAATGATGATAATGCAAATTTGTTCTAAAATGAGGGATGTGATGTGAGATTTAGAATAGTATCTCCTACCTCAATGACCTTTAATAAAAGGAGAGGATAGAGACCAATGATACTATTTGATAACTCTTGAACAAATGATTGCCTCCGATACTCTTAGGTTGTTTTTATTCTTAGTTTGATTAAATTAATTAACTTGAGGATTGCACCACTCTACAAAATATTTTAAATGAAAATCCCCTTTACAAAAAGAAATTTCTTTTACATGATAAAGTAAATTTTATATGCATGAAAAATAAATTTAAAAATAAAAACTTATAAAGGTTTATGGTTAATCACTTGGATCGAGGTTAGGACTACCCTCCGTATATTATCGGGTTGGTAGCTCTCAGTCAAGGTTGGGAAGTACACTGTCTAACTCTGAGCCCCCACCTTTACTATTGTCTTACATTTAGTCTCAATCTTCTATATGTGACTACGGGTGTTCTTTTACTCTCTCATGTTTTGCTACAACTTGTTTTTTCAACTTTTCAGTACTGGATGTTCCTATTTACTTTTATGCAATTTATTTAAGTTTCCTTCAATATGATGCTCCAGATACACATTTATATTTTTTGTATTGTAATTTCACTTATTTACTTTACAACATTTTCTTACCTGCATTCATTACTTTACCTGCAAAATTCAAGAGAAAATATGTTTATTTCATAGGTTATGCATGCTGATGAGTTCGCTATCCATGTGGGGACCAGGAGAGACTCACTTCTCACCCCATGGTTTAGCAAAAGCTTTGAAGCATTACAACATTCCCCCTATGAGATAACCTCCCTTGATGACCCTATGTTAGTTGTTATTTTTCAGGTAGGCAAAACCCCCATTGGATCAAGAGTTTTCTTGGCAACCCCTAATATTTAATTAACTAAGTGGGATAATTCCCCTTAGGAGCACTCATGGCCCCAAAAAAGGCACCTACACTTGACTCTCTAGTTTTGGGTAGTTTACATAGGCATTCTTTCACAGATATTGGTTTAAGGTGCTTTCGCCCAATCTTGTTGGGGCGGACACTCTTAACCTATCCTTGCGAGGTTTATCACACGTAGTCCTCCACGTTTTGTGTGTTCTCTTGTTTGTCGCTTTGTCGTATGTCCCTTCTTATTCTGTTCTTCTCCTCTTCGAATCACTTATCTGCTTTGGGAGGGAGATTTATTCGAATGGGGGAAGTATACAACGATCGACAAGCTGACGAATCCTTCTAAAATAAAAGAGAATAAAATGAACGATAATAAAATGGAGACTCCACTGGAGAGGAGGCTTTCTCTTCACCACAAGAGTTTTTCTCATATGAATTATAGTGAATCTGCAAGAATGATAACACTTATGGGGAAGAATCTACCTCATTTCATGTAGAGTTATCTATTTAGGTGTATGTGTCTGTTCTGTGGAGCCGTCGGGAGTAGTGTGTTCTCTCCTTCCGAAGGGGTTATTCTTGCCTTTTTAATGACCTAGCTTCTTTCTCGTCGAAGCGTCACTATTGTGTCTAGTTAAACCTTGGATTTCAAATATGTGTTTCAGTTGCTATGGTTAGAAACTTGGAACACTTCTGTCCCTTTTGTACTCTAGACATGTCGGTCGCTGCATTTTCGCATGCATCAATGTTGTTGTACTTTATTTTGATTGGTTTTTTTCGTTGACCCTTCTATTTTTGTAATTGTTATCTCTTTCTTCTAGACAGACATGATGAGTGAAAAGATGGTTACGATTGCTACTATTGGGGAAACAATGTTTCTCCCTGAGTGTTTTCAGTGCTCCTGAAGGCACTATCACCTTCGATTCTTTCGACCACCCTGTTCGGATTACCATAAATAATCCTACGCCTGCTGAGGCATTCGTTCTATGCCCTTCCCCTTGAAAGGGGAGTCGAGCATTTTGAGCTATTTCGATTGTGATTGCTTGCATCGAGCCCACCTCTCCTGTGAAGAAGAGGTCAGTGCACGATGGTGAGGTATCGCAATGCCCTTCAGTCTTCTCTAAGCTATCGGGCTATTCCACCATTTTTCACAGTTTTCCTTGCCTTTAGCAGATGGGTCTTCACGTGATGCTATTGTCGCTACTATTTTCCCTATTGTGGGTCTGGCTCCTATCGCCCCGAGTCCCTCTAAGGCTGCTCCCGCTCTGAAAGGGCAGGAGGGCCCGGAGGACCAGAAACAGGTTGTTACAGATCCAACAGCAGTCCTTCCTACTGTTCTAGTTCCAGCCTAGGTAGAGTCCTCGACTCCTCTAGTTAAGAATCAGTTTATTGTTCTTTCTAGTTGCGTAGACTACGTTCCTGGCAGAATTGCTAGGAGGCATTCCCCGCCTCATGACATAAGTTCTTTGCAACCAACTGTCCACTTCTATCATGCTGCTACAAACTTTTTGATAAAAGAAATCGTCGGAGCAGTTACCTCCACGATAGGATAGGGTTCACTCACTAGGGAGAAGCTTGTGGCTCAGGTTTCAAAGACATCCAAATGAGCCATGAAGCAACTCTTCACCGCTTCTCGCCCACGAAATCCTTGTAGCAAGAGACCGGGATCTGCCGATCAGTCCGCTACGAGTTTGAGGTTCTTGTGCTCTGTAGTATAGACCTTCGATCCCATTCAAGAGTCGCTAGAGGCTTCAAATATGGAGTTTAATGGAGCTACACGTGAGCTTGGTTCTGTTCTTTTTACCACCACTTCTATAGCGGTGATAGTCGCAGCTCCTATTATACCTCATTTCATTAATGATAATAAAAATAAGGGTTTGTTTTCTCACTATTCTCTTGCTTTGAGTCAGTATTCTGCTTCTATTATCTTTGGTAGCGAGGCGAGATCTCGGGCGCACCCCCACCGATACTCCTCATATTCATATTTGAGAAAGGGCTATCGCCCATTTGAGAGGGGGTGGGTCCGAAAAAGCTCCACTGTCATACCCCATGCAATTTCACCTCCTGTTACGTGGGCTAATGTCTCAGTTTCGGGATAATTCTCTCTTCCAGTTAATCACAGCTTAGAGGTACCTTAGGATAACCCCGAGGGTGGGTTGATCCTGAAACTGCTTATATGCAACAGTATAACAATAATTTTGATTAAAATTTTCACTTATATTTCTTTATTTTGCAACAAAACCAAAAGCTTGATCTTGAAGAAAAATAAGAATTTAACTTTAACTTTATATATTTTGGGATACGATGCAAGTATACGTATCGTTATCAAGTAATATATGACTTTTTTATTAAGACCTAAATATCGAGCCCTTAGGGACGATATGCAATATGCACTTTTTGGAAAACTTTCTATTTTTAAAAATACAATTATTTAAAGTAAAGATGTTTTTGCACTAAAGAAAGTTTAAATATTTTTTGTAATTTTAATATTTTGACAAAAACAGAACTAAAAAGATAACTTGAGCTTTTGTAGAAGAAAATCACTAAATATGAAAATATCTTTCTCATTATCATGAATCAGTAATAAGTATAGGAATTATGTTGTGGAAGTATGCATATTGTGTTGTGCCAAATAGGAGCAATAATATTCTTTACCCTTACTAGAGATGCTATAAAGAACATTGACTAATTTAATGTTTGAATAGTTGTGAAGACTGGATAGGCGAGAACTTTAGAGTTCCCTTGATTCCCTCCACCTGGGGGCTAACATCTTGTATCATAACCTAAAATAATAAACCAAGTTGGGGGCTTTAACCTGTCACTTTAAATTCCTCTAACTCTACACCCATCAATGAATATTTCCCTATTTATTTGCACTCAATCATATGAACTACATTCTCATTCTTACAACCTCATGTGATTCTTTCCAATTGTTGACTCAGATAATACCAGCCCAGTTCTTATATGTTCTAATAAAAAATTTTAATATATGGATTGGCCAAATCAAGAAGTAAATGACGTACATGGATTTAAATCATCACAACTTCTTCCAACAAAAAAGATCAATAATATCCACAACTCCCATGCAACACTAAATTACTTACCATTTTAAGAAGAAAGATAAAGAAAACTACTCAAAATCCATGAAGAAAACAATACCACACTTTAGTTTAAAAGTAGAAATCATTTTTAAACCAACAACAAGTCTCAATTAAAACCAAAAGTAGTCTAAAACAAAATATAAAAACTTATCTCAAATCCTCCAACAAACTCTTGAAGTTTCTTTGAATCTCTTCTCTTTTACAACACTCTCAATATAAAACTAAAATAAAAAAGATAAATATATGGTGCCTGAAAATCTCTCCAACTAACTCCCCAATTTTAGAACTTTCAAAACTTTCTCAATACTTTTAGAACCCCTTTTAAAGTCTCAATCTTCTTTCTTTTATAATTCTCCAAAATGTACATCAGTATCTATTCAAAATGTGTCTTGATTCGATGTATTTTCCCAAGAGATGCATCCTTTTGCAATAATTTTTGTTCATGGTGATTGTAATTTTTGTTCATGATAATTTTCATTCTTGTCCTGTGGAGGAGCCCCCATGCTTCTTCAACATGACTGGCCCAGCATACCTTTTTTGTTTAGTGCACCTAGTGTGTTAGAAGGCCCTCAAACCCAAACGGTCCTTTTTTTAGTGTTTCCAGTTTTGTAGCTAAACCTCCACTTTCCTTTCCCTATTAAGGCATCCTTACTACTTTGACAAGTAAAAGTCTCACTTCTTGGAGCTCCAGCTTATATTCATATGATAGAGTTTTCTTTCTTTAACCTTAGGGCTACCGAGGTTCTTGTAGACGACTCAATTCACAATTTGCTGAACGGGAACCTCAGGACGTGCTGGGTCTACTACCTTCACGACCAGGTAGACTTAGGGTCCCAGTAGCTGTGTATGACGGGTCTGTGGTACCCCGACCCAGTTACCTCTACCTCTTAGGCCTACTCTTCCATACATTTTGACTACCCCTATTGAGCCTTTTCTCTTCTTTTGCCTTCTTTGGCATCATCTCGATAGACTGATGACTGATGAGCTGCTGCCCGGTTAGGATACGACGATTTGTCCTCTGCCCTTACGGTTTTAATGTGCTCTGACATATCGGGACTTCCCATTGGGATGATACGTTTATTTCATAGGTTTTGCATGCTGATGAGTTCGCTATCCATATGGGGACTAGGAGAGACTCACTTCTCACCCCATGGTTTAGCGAGAGCTTTGAAGCATCGCAACATTCCCCCTATAAGAAAACCTCCCTTGATGACCCTATGTTAGTTGTCATTTTTCAGGTAGGAAAAACCCCCTTTGGATCAAGAGTTTTCTCGACAACCCCCAAGATTTAATTAACTAAGTGGGATAAGTCCCTTTAGGAGCACTCATGGCCCCAAAACAGGCACCTACACCTGACTCTCTAGTTTTGGGTAGTTTACGTAGGCATTCTTTCACAGATATTGGTTTAAGGTGCTCTCACCCGATCTTGTTCGGTCGAACATTCCTAACCTATCCGTGCGAGGTTTATCGCACGTAGGCTCTCCACGTTATGTGTTTTCTCTTATTCATTGCTTTGTCATATGTCCCTTCTTATTCGGTTCTTCTCCTCTTCAAATCACTTATTTGCTTTGGGAGGGAGATTTATTCCAATGGGAGAAGTATACAACGATCGACAAGCTAGTGACTCCTTCTCAAATAAAAGAGAGTAAAATGAACGAAAACTGACTAGCGACTCCACTAGGGAGGAGGCTTTCTCTTCACCACGAGAGTTTTTCTCTTGTGAATTCTAGGGTGTCTGCAAGAATGATAACACTTATGGGGAAGAATCTATCTCATTTCATGTAGAGTTGTCTATTTAGGTGTATGTGCCTGTTCTGTGGAGCCACCGGGAGTAGTGTGTTCTCTCCTTCTGAAGGGGCTATGCTTGCCTTTTTAATGACCTGGCTTCTTTCTCATTGAAGCATCACTATTATGTCTAGTTAAACCTTGGATTTCAAATCCGTGTTTCAGTTTCTATGGTTAGCAACTTGGAGCACTTCCATCCCTTTTGTACCCTTGACAGGTCAGTCGCTGCATTTTCGCCTGCATCAATGTTGTTGTACTTTATTTTGATTGTTTTTTTTTTCTTTGACCATTCTATTTTTGTAATTGTTGTCACTTTCTGCTTGACAAATATGATGAACGAAAAGATGGTTACGATTGCTACTGTCGGGGAAACAATATTTCTCCCCGAGTATTTTCAGTGCTCCCGAAGGCACTATCACCTTCGGTTCTTTCAAGCACCTTGTTCGGATTAAAATGAATAATCCTACGCCTGCTGAGGCATTTGATCTATGCCCTCCCCCTTGAAAGGGGAGTCGTGCATGTTGAGCTATTTTGACTACGATAGCTTGCATTGAGCCCACCTCTCCTACGAAGAAGAGGTCAGCGCTCGATGGCGAGGTATCTCAATGCCCTTCAGTCTTCTTTAAGCTATCGGACCATTCCACCATTTTTTCACAGTTGTCCCTGCCTTTGGCAGGTGGGTCTTCATGAGATGCTATTGTCGCTACTAATGTCCCTATTGTGGATCTAGCGCCTTTCACCCTGAGTCCCTCAGAGGCTGCTCCTGCTCCGAATTTGATCAGGAGGCCTCGGAGGACCAGAAACAGGTTGTTACAGATCCAACAACAAGTCTTTCCTACTGTTCTAGTTCCAGCCCAGGTAGGTTCCTCGACTCCTCTAGGTGAGAATTAATTTGTTATTTCTGGTTACGTAGACTACGTTCCCACCAGAATTCCTAAGAGGCATTCCCTACCTCGTGACATAAGTTCTTTGCAACCCACTGTCCACTTTGATCATGCTGTTATAAATTTTCTGATAAAGAAAATTGCCGGAGCAGTTACCTCCATGATAGGATAGGGTTCAGTCACTAGGGAGAAGCTTGTGGCTCAGGTTTCAAAAATGTCCAAACGGGTCATGGAGCAACTCTCCACCGCTTCTCGCTCACGACATCCTCGTAGCAAGAGACCGGGGTCCGCCTATCGGTCTGCTACGAGTTCGAGGTTCTTGTGCTTTGTAGTATAGACTGTCGATCCCATTCAAGAGTCATGAGAGGCTTCAAATATGTAGTTTGACGGAGCTATACTAAAGCTTGGTTCTGTTCTTTTTACCATCACTTCTGTAGCAGTGATGACCGCAGCTCTTAGTGTGCCTCATTTCATTAATGATAATAAAAATAAGGGTTTGTTTTCTTACTATTCTCTTGCTTTGAGTCAGTATTCTGCTTCTACTATCTTTGGTAGTGAGGTGAGATATGGGGCGCACCACCGCCGATACTCCTCACTTTACTATTTGAGAAAAGGTTATCGCCCATTTGAGAGGGTGTGGGTCCGAAAAAGCTCCAATGTCGTACCCCCTGCAATTTCACCTCCTATTATGGGGGTTAATGTCTCAGTTTTGAGATAATTCTCTCTTCCAGTTGATCGCAACTTAGAGGTACCTTGGGATAACCCCGAGGGTGGGCTGATCCTGAAACTGCTTATATGCAACAATATAACAATAATTTTGATTAAAATTTTCACTTATATTTCCTTATTTCGCAACAAAACCAAAAACATGATCTTGAAGAAAAATAATAATTTAACTTTTACTTTATATATATTGGGATACGATGCAAGTATACGCATCGTTATCAAGTAATATAGAACTTTTTTATTAAGACATGAATATCGAGCCCACAGGGACGATATACAATATGCACTTTTTGGAAAACTTTCTACTTTTAAAAAGACAATTATTTAAAATAAAGATGTTTTTGCAGTAAAGAAAGTTTAAATTTTTTTGGTAATTTTAATATTTTGACAAAAACAGAACAAACTTAAAAAGATAACTTGAGTTTTTGTAGAAGAAAAACACTAAAAATGAAAATATCTTTCTCATTATCATGAATCAGTAATAAGTATAGGAATTATCTTGTGGAAGTATGCATATTGTGTTGTGCCAAATATGGGCAATAATATTCTTTATCCTTACTAGATATGTTATAAAGAATATTGGCTAATTTAATGTTTGAATAGTTCTAAAGACTAGCTAGGCAGGAAAGATACTAGCTCTCACTTTAGAGTTCCCTCGATTCCCTCCACCTGGGGGCTAACATCTCGTATCATAACCTAAAATAATAAACCAAGTTGGGGGCTTTAACCTGTCACTTTGAAGTCCTCTAACTCTACACCCATCAATGAATATTTACATATTTATTTGCACTCAATCATATGAACTACATTCTCATTCAAACAACCTCATGTAATTCTTTCCAATTGTTGACTGAGACAATACCAACCCAGTTCTTACATGTTCTCACAAAAAATTTTAACATATGGATTGGCCAAATCAAGAAGTAAATGACGTACATGTATTTAAATCATCACAACTTCTTCCAACATGAAAGATCAATAATATCCACAAGTCCCATCCAATACTTAATTACTTACCATTTTAAGAAGAAAGATAAAGAAAACTACTCATAATCCATGGAGAAAACAAAACCACACTTTAGTTTAAAAGTAGAAATCATTTTCAAACCAACAACAATTCTCAATTAAAACCAAAAGTAGTCTAAAATAAAAGATAAAAACTTATCTCAAATCCTCCACAAAACTCTTGAAGTTCCTTTGAATCTCTTCTCTTTTACAACACTCTCAATATTAAACTAAAATAAAAAAAGATAAATATGTGGTGTCTGAAAATCTCTCCAACTAACTCCCCAATTTTAAAGCTTTTAAAACTTTTCCAATAAATTTAGGACCCTTTTTAAAGTTTCAATCTTCCTTCTTTTATAATTCTCCAAAAGGTACCTTGGTATCTCTTCAAAATGTGTCTTGATTTGATGCATTTCCCCAAGAGATGCATCCTTTCAAAATAATTTTCGTTCATGGTAGTTGTAACCACCTATTAAGCCAATAGGCGCATAAAAACCCTCTTCAAAATTCTCTAAAACCGAATTTACTCATCCAATAACTGCCACTGGTGCTTAAACGCGGGGCCTCTGGCACTTAGGCGCGGCCTTCTCTGTTTAACCGGCGTGTAAGAATCGAATCTGGCGCTTAGGCGCCAAAACACTTTTGCACATTTTTCACCCATTTGCTCCAAATTTGATCCTTTCTCACTCCTTTAAACATTTTTCACCTTTTTACAAGTACCTGAAAGAAAAACACAAAAGCACCTTCCATTAAAGAACAATATCTCAAAAATAAGTATAAAAATGTGTCTAAAACACTATATATTTTAGGCGTATCAAAATCCCCCAAATTTAAAATGTTACTTGTCCTCAACTGACACTTCAATCTTTAAAAACTAAATATGTATGATATGTATATGAGTTTCTTTAGGAGTTACTAAAATTTAAATTTAGAAATATAGTCGTCCAATTTAGAAAAAATATTCAGTAAATGACACGAACTTAAATTTTAGAAATTTTTAATGTTAAGAAAGATGAACATATGAGTTTCTATCTAATTCAGAAATATTATAAGTCTTCCAAATTTAGAATTTAGTTTTTTTATTATCTCCACTTATAAATTTTTGTTAAGAATAATTTTACTTACTATATTATATATATAAGCTTAAGATTTTCTCAAGTCTTATACATTAAAAAGATCAAATGTAGAATCAATTTTTGATTAGGTACTAATCGTCAAGCTTCTCTTACCTCACTTTTTCTTCTTCTTCTTCTTCTTCTTCTTCTTTTTTCTTTTTCTTTTTCTTTTTCTTTTCTTTTCTTTTTCTTTTTCTTTTTTTAGGCAAGGATTACTATATCTGGATAGGACTTTAATAATTTTGAATTTTATTTTTCCTTTCCTAAAACAAAGTCTTGATACAAAACTTTTATTTATAAATATAATAATAGCTTTGAAAATTATTTTTAATAAAAAAAATTTAAGCATTAAAAATAAAAGTCTAAATTTCTAAAATTTTCAAAAATACAATGTTTCTTACTAAAGATAGTTACTAATATCAATCATTTTCTACATTAAAAAAACCTTTAACTTAAAGTTTTTTCTTCATTACTCAAAATTTCAACTAAATTCTCTTACTCATTTCTAAAATCAAAAATTTTACTTTCTAAATATAACGTCATATACATGATAAATTTTTCTTTTCAAGTCGAATTCACTTGTAGTTCATTTGAAAATAAATAAAATTAAATTTTTTAAAATATTTTTCATCCCCACCAAACTTAAATTTTTAATAGATTAAATAATTTAGCATCAAATATATATAAGTAAGAATGAAAATTAAAATAACTGCTAACAGGAATTTTAATACCCTATGATACAAGTATACAACTAAAAACATGAGTAAATATAATTTTGATCAAATTTTCTAATATTTTCATTTCAATTCAACATGTAGGGATTCAATAGACTTCTAAACAGTGGGTATAAACATAAAAACAACTAACACACTAACTTGACTTCACAATCTTAACATAAAACAAACACACTAACAAGATAAAAGAAAAATACAAGGTAGCGGTTTTCTAAGTTTCAAATTTAAGATTTGCGCTAGCAAGATTTTCAACTTTACAAAAGACATAGAATTAAGTTAAGCTTTTAACTAACTAAATCATAAAACTCACAACAGTTACTACCCTAGAATTTTAAAAAAAACTACTAACTAACACAAACATCACAATACAATTAAAAATAAAAGTCTTACACATCACAATGTTTAAACAAGTACACAAACATACATGTCTCAAGTCTAAAATAAGAAAACACATCACATCACAATTCTCACTTAAACATAAAAGTCCAAACGACATCACATAGTTCAAATCAACATACAGATGCAAAGGTAGCAGGCCCATACCACATAGTTCATATCATATTAAAATCATAAAAATAAATCTCTCAGTTCTACTCCTCATCCTCCGAGTCACCGCTATCCCAAACTTTTGCAGGCCTTAATGGAGGAAATGAGACTCTCCAAAGATGAGTGAAATTTCTCTTCATAATCATTTTTTATCCTATTATACCTATCAGTATGATCTGCAAATGCTCTAAATTTTGTACCCTATCAGCGGTATAGTTAATATTATCCATCATCTTCTGCAATAGTTGATCTTGGGTCTCAGTAGACTCACCTCTAGATGTAGAAGCACTTGAGGTAGATGGTCTAGATGTAGAAGTAGCAGAGGTAGAAGCCGTAGAAGTCTCCATTCCATAACTCCTAGAAAATCCTCCTCTCTAGCCAAAAATAAAATGCTCAGAATAAGTCTTCACATTCACCTTAGTGATGGGCTTTAGAGTTAACAACACTTCCTCTCAGCTATTATATTTAACTTCAGCCTGCTCACACAAAGAAAAGATCAAGGAAGCAAATCCCAGACCTACAGTAGTAACGACAGTGGCAGAACTGATGATAGTCTGGCAAATCAAAGCTCCTATGTTGATTAGTTTTCCTTCCTGGATACAATAATTTAACGTCACTCTTTCTCTGGTCACTTCACTGAGATGATTGTTGGTAACAGACGAGCAGAAATAATATAGTGTCAGGCGTTTGAAGGTGCACATAACTTTGAAGTTGGGAAGTTGACTCTCCTCTCATTAGTGATCTTCCAAGGTTCTCTTCCAACAATCAAGTAAGAAATAATCTCGTCTAACTCCGCTTCAGTCGGACTACAATTTGCATAAAACATAATGTATCAGGTGGCAGATGATAAAACAAATTGATTACCTCTGGTGAAAAAGGTACCAACTTTCCTCAAATCATGACTCTATTGTCTTCAGCCTCAGGGAGGTTTGCATAGAACTCCCTAACAACAGAAATAATTGCCACAGCAAAGAAACAGCAGAATCGTTCCCACTGTCGGTGAATGATCAAATTCTCTACGTCTCCACCTGGATTCCTAAAACACTGCTCTTGAATCAATTTTTGTGATTGCAACGCATCACTGCACCAATCTGGAGCCTTTGAACAAACAAATTTACTCGAATCGAAAGGGCTCTTTCCTATGCTCCTCTTCCTTCTTGTTGTCATTCTACAAATTTTATAAATTCCAAAAATAACTTCAAAAATCAAGTCTCAATTACTAAACTAAACTTTCAAAGTACAAACTACACTTCCCATGCAATTTTCGTAGATCTTTTTCTCATTTTTCACCATGAATAGTGAATTTTCGAATTTCTCCAATTGTGCTCAAAATATACAGTGAAAATCCAAAATTTTTGCGTAGAAGTAAAGCTCTTACCTCAAGAACCTTAGATCTAGCAAATTTCACTTAATTTCACTAATAAATCTTCACTTTAAATGAGCCCTAGCCTTCCAAAATTACAATTTTGAGAGGTTGAAGGTGACAAAAGGCGTAAAAATTATGATTTTCAGGCCAAAATCTCACTTTTAACCGTTCTCGAATTGGTTTTTGTGAACTGGCGCTTAAACGTGGGTAAGTGGCGCTTAGGTGCCTGCCTCTCGGGTTGGCTCATGCTTAAGCACGAGATGTGACGTTTAGGTGCCAGTGCACGATTTTCAAAATTTTCATATTAAAGTAAAATGCACTATTTGCCTAAGTAGACCACCCTAAATGGTCTCATAACACTTAAATGACTATTTTTAACTTTCTATAACTCCCCTCTCTCTCAAAATTCTCCAAAATAACTATTTGAATTTGAGGCTAAAAATAACACAAATTTTCACAAAAACAAACTTATATTAATTCACAAACAATTAAAAATACCTTTAAACACTTAATTCTCACTCTAAATAGCCTTGGATGAGAAAATTTTCCTAAATACAAATACACAAAAATCATTTCAAAATTAAACACATATAAGAAGTCATAAATACTAAAAATAATACTTAAACACTAAACCACTTAAAAACAATAACTTCTAATACACAAATTCTAGCACTAAAGTTAATTCAATTCTTCGTTTGAAGAAACAAATTCCTATCTTTCATTAGTCTCTCCAGGAATATAAAGTTGATAAAACGGACGGTGGCGACGAGCTCTGATACTATCTTCTTCAATCCACTTCTGCTTTATGAACATCGTCTTATCCGCTTCCTCTATATAACTTATGTAGCTAGATTGCATCTTCAATTGCCATCCAATATGCTCTAGATGTGCATGCAACTCAAGTACCTTGGTCTCCAATAAAGCCATAGTATTCTCAATTTTGTTGATCTTCTCTGATATCCCTTCAATACTAACGGCTAAGAAACTGTTATACATCTCTTGTGCACTTTGACTAATGAACCTCTCCTCACGGTTTCTTTCTTCTTCAAATCCATCTCCCATGAAGACATTTTCTCTAAATCTCACTTTCTCTTAGACTTTTAGGGCTAGAAATGATCTTGGGTGAAATTCCTTCACAAAACTTTTCTACTTATAGGCCTAAATCCTTCCAATAACTCCTAGACGAGTTTAGAAACTACATTGGCGCGTTTTTACAAATTAATTTGCGGTTAAACCTTCTAAAATATTAATTTTGCACATGTGTTTAAACTGTTGCGCTTAAACGTTGGATCTGGCGCCTAAGCGTAAGTGCACATTTTTGCACTAGTCAACTTAACATCCAAATTCTCATTCTAACAAGTCTTGCTCACTAAATAAAGTCTTGAAGTCTTTACTAACACATAATAGTTTCAAAAATACTACCCTAATTTTCTCTATTACACACAAAACAACAATTAAAATAAAAACACTCTGATAACTATGGGTTGCTTCCACAAAGAGCTTGTTTTACGTCGTCAGTCCGATGTAACCAGTGATTATTCTGGTTGACCCAACATCATTCTATCTTTAAGTTTATGTTGATCCCCTATAAAATAAGGTTTCAGTCTATGTCCATTAACTTTAAATATTTTCTCAGACTTAGGATCTTTAATATCCACAGCTCCATAAGGATAAATTTTTATCACAACAAATGGCCTCATCCACCTGGACTTAAGTTTGCCTGGAAAAAATCTTAACCTTGCATTATATAGCAAAACTTGTTGCCCTGACTGAAATTTTTTTAGTAATAATCCTTCAATCATGCCACATCTTCATCTTTCTTTAAAAATCTTGGCACTCTCATAAGATTCATTCCTTATCTCTTCAAACTCATTTAATTGCAATAATCTTTTTTCACCAGCATCTTTCAAATTATAATTGAACTCTTTAATTGCCCAAAATACTTTATGCTCAAGTTCAACTAGTAAGTGACAAGCTTTCCCAAATATTAGCCTATATGGGGACATTCCTATAAGAGTTCTTGTGTGCAGTCCTATAAGCCCATAAAGCATAGTCAAGTTTGACTGACCAATCCATTTTTGTTGGATTCACAAATTTTTCCATAATTCTTTTAATTTCCTGATTGGATAATTCAACCAAACCACTTGTCTGAGGATAATAAATAGTAGTAATCTTATGATTTATATGATATTTCCTTAATAACTTCTCCGTTATGGCATTTCTAAAATGACTTCCTACACCAGTCATGATATCTCTTAACATCTTAAATCTACAAAATATGTTTGTTTTCAAAAATTTTGCAACACTTTGAGCATTACATTGAGGTAAAGCAACAACTTCTATCCATTTGGATAGATAGTCCACTGCTAACAGAATATATAAATTTTTGAAAGATGGTATAAATGGTTCTATAAAATCTAATCCCCAAACATCAAATATTTCAACTTCTAGCATATAATTGAGGGGTGTCTCATTTCTTCCAGAAATATTGCCTACTCGTTGACATCTATCACAAGTTTTGATATGAGCATTAACATCTCTAAAAATTGTAGGCCAATAGAATCCAGAATGTAAAATTTTTTATGTTGTTTTATCAACACCAAAATGTCCCCCAAAATCAGAATTATGACATTTTTGGATAATTTGATAAGTTTCCTCTAATAGTACACATCTTCGAATAATTAGATTCTTTCCTTGTTTATATAAAAATGGGTCATCCCAAAAATAAGTCTTAGCTTTAGAAATAAATTTCCTCTTTTGTTGGTATGTCATTCCATAAATTATAATATCACTAACAAAAAAGTTCACAATATCGAGATACCACGGAACATGCCACTCATTAATAGTGAATAATTTTTTATCAAGAAAATGTTCATTAATTTCTTTTTCAAAATAGAGTGGTTTTTTAAATTTTTATGTTGTTTTATCAACACCAAGATGTCCCCCAAAATCAAAATTATGACATTTTTGGATAATTTGATAAGTTTCCTCTAATGTTACACATCTTCGAATAAACTTTCTCGAACATAGTTTGAATCTTCCTTAAAAAGTTCTTCACATCGATCTAATTCCTCTTCTGACTCATGTTCCAAATCTTTTTCTTCAGATTTTTCTTCACAAGTTGTTTTGAAATGACATTCACTTAGATATCTTATAGCATCTATCCTATAAAATTCATCATCTATACATTTTGCAGGAGAAGCCTCACCTTTCTCTTACCTTGTCCTTCATTGATCTACTCTATGCAAGGTTCGAAGGCGACTACTTCTGTTCATTACGAGTATGGTTGATATACACATCCCGTTCATCTTTATGAATGTAGAATATGTTATTGTCCCACTTGCTTTGAGCAGATGCAGTTGAAACCCTCTTATGGAGGTAGTTTAGCTTAAAGGCTAGAAATTCGCGTGGGAGAGATGTCTTCAATCCGACCCCACCTTTTTTCCTCGCGGTATGGGATGCTTTGGTCACTGCGTCAGGAAGAGGCATGTAACATTAGCTGTAACACTTAGCTCACTTAGCCAGTTTGTGCCAAGGCGGAGTGTCCTGCAAACCCGCATTAAAATCCTGAATTGGGTCACCACAATCACTTTTTTGGACAAGAACTCATTCTATGTGAGTTAGGTTACTTTATATATCCAACATCTGGCACCTCTAGAACCATAAGACGTTCTACTCAGCTCTTTCATGGGGGTGTCTTGTCTCATGACGAGCCTTTGGCTCCATAGCCATATGTTTTAATGTTACTCGAGCCATACAACATACTAGTCAACTCTATTATGAGAACATCTCATCTATAGACATGTTAGGTTTTATTGCCACATACCGTGATGTAGCAAATGGTGGGGACCGCTTGACTCGGCCTCGCCGACCCGTCTCAAATTTCTAGACTGCTTTGTTCATCTAGCATGTTATGCCTCTCAAACCTTATGACACCCTAGTCAGTTCTTTTATAAGGGTGTTGTGTCCTACGACGACCCTTTGGCTTCATAGCCAAATGCTTCAATGCGCCTCGAGCCTTACGACTTCAGAGTCTGCAATGCTATAAGGACATCATGTCTTTTAACAGTTTTGGCTTCTTAGCCATCCGACCTTGGTGCTTCTCGGACCACATAATGCTCTAGTTGGTTCTTTTATGAAAACATATCGTCATTCTATGATTTAGCTTTATTGCTCGGCTTCCTAGCCAACCTTTGTTACCTCTCAGGTCATGATGTAAAACTATTAGTATTCATCACAAATGTAGTGCGGGTGTTGAGGCATGCACCTCGATCAATTTGTAGGAGGGATTGGAGTTTCATTGCTCTCCTTCTTGACCGATCAATGCGAACTAGTACTTAGAGGAGAGCTGAAGTTTTTTGGCATTCTTCTTTCGATCTAGTCAACATGTTATCACTTAGTAAGCAATGTGAAGCCCCGTGACAGTCCATATTGAAATAATAAGAGGCCTCCTAGCCAACCTTCCTTCCTCTCATGAGCAACGTAAGATACATACGACAATCCTCATTGATGGAGCGCAGGTGTTGAGGTACGCACCTTGATCAGTTCGCATGAGCGATCAAAGTCCCCTGACTCTCCTTCCTAACTGATCAATGTGGACTAGTCCTTAGAAGTGAACTTTACGGCATTCCTACTCAATCCAGTCAACCTGTCTCCACTTAGTGAGCAATATAAGTCCCAATGGCATTCTTCATTAAAGTGACGGGTGGCTTCATAGCCAACCTACCTTCTAAACATAAGTGATGTGTAGTCTGACAGCCCTCACTAATGAAGCACAAGCATTCAAGGGTCTAACCCCTCAGTGTTGTGTGGTCATGCCCTTGCGACCCTGAACCACATAGTTGAGTCACATCTTTATGACCTCTGAACTCACCCGTAGGTCATGCTTCTATGGCCTCTGAACCTACCTAGCATAGTCATGCCTCTAGGCCTCTGAACCACTTTTCTGGGTCATGCCTCTATGGCCTATGAACCCATTGTCGGGATTGATGTAAGTCCTTTATGCAATCCTCCCCATTATTTTAGGAGTAGATAGGGCTTCCATGGCTTTTCCTTCCTAGAGTATTTTTCTCTTTTTGTTCGCTTAGAATGCCTAATCACATCATTAACCTAGGATTGATAAAAAAATTGAGCATCTTTCAACAAGTGCACTATGCCTTAACTGTGCAGCACACTTATTGGTGGTCCTTTGTTGGCATCAATTTTTAATGTCACAAAAATAGGGTGTCCACCTGCATGACTCGTAATAGCTTACGACTTGTCCGTAGCCATCCAACAGTTTAAACACCCACCTGAAACCTTTTGGCGTGTGTTGAGGGGCACGTTGACAGGGCCATTTTGTTAGATTTTGGCTTTCTCTTAGGGGAAGGCCGGTTGAAATTTGGCATGTCGGATGACTCCGATCGGGGTGTAAAATACTATTCACTGCGTCGCGCATGAAATTGGCTCAAATTGGCTCGATCTCTAATGAGCCCATTCATATGAGTCATGATGACGAAACAGATTGTGTGATCACGTCCGGAATGTTGATTTTACTTAGAAAGGACGTTCAGTTCGCTACAACTTTGCGGGCAAACCTAAAATGCACGAATTATTATTTTTAGCCCAATCGCTGAAAACGTGGTACGAGCGGCCTAAAACGACCCCGAATGACAACACAGACTGCGCGAGCGTGTCTGAAATGTTGATTCTACCTAAGTAGGACGTTAGTTGCACCACGATTTTGCGAACGAATTAAAAAATATGAAAATTATCATTTTAGTTTAATAGTCAAAAACAGTGGTCCAGGCGACCACGAATGGGGAAAAGGACTGCGCGGATGCATCCGGAACATCGGCCTTAGTCAGAAAGGACATCCACTTTGCCGCGAGGACATGTACGGGTGAAAAATACATGAATAATAATTATAATAATATAATTATTATTATTATAATACAATATAATAAATATGTTATCATTATAATATAAAAATGGATGCAATTTTCCTCCCTCTCTAAGCCCTAGGTTGTGAATCCAGCCGCCAACCTCTTTGTCAAATTTGCAGCCATCGGAACCCCCTTGTCTGCTCCTCCTTTGTCGTCGACTTCACCACTGGAGCTCCCTCCTTGTCGGCGCAGCTCGCTGCCAGCTCTGTTCCACCAGCCACAACTCCCTCTCCCTTTCCTTTTGCCTGAAACAGCCAGTCGATTGGCTCTCTACTAGCGAACGAGACAGCTCGCTGCCTCTTTTCTCGCCAGCAAGCCTCTGCCGACATCTCTAGCTGAGTTTTTTTGTTGGAAATGCTGACCTCCGTCGTCATTTCTTTTATTGTCTTTTCTTTAGGGTGGGCCACCCCTGCTAGATGTCTTTTACCTCGCCGGTAGTCGCTTCGCCGGTGTTGTATTTCTGCCAAAGCAAAACAGTGAAGAGAGCTTCAGCTTTTGCGTTCTTCCTTGCTTTCCTTATTCTGGTTGTGTGCTACCGGTGCTCCATCACAGCCACCTCTTCGTCTCGCTTTTCTGGTTACCAAACGCCTTGTCGGAGCATCCTGACATTGCTGATAGCGAACCTCATCGTTGTGCGGAGATGTGCAAGAGTCTTGGACCACATGCAAAAGCGTTCCTAGACTTCATTGGGCTTCTTGCAAACCGCGTGACGGTATAATTCCTTTTCCCCTTTGTACTTTTCTTCCTAACTAGGCCTAGGTTGTAGTGGCATTAGGTGTGTTAGTTCAATCGCCCACATATGGTACTTGCGTCGAACAGTGTCGCTGCGACGACGCATCTGTGTGATAGATTGCTTGTTTTCCTAAAGGTGGCCTTTAGGTTAAGATTCTCCTTTTACAACCAAGTCCCCTATGATAGTCAAACGAATCCTATTTGAATGTTAGCCTTAGCACAAAAAAATCCCTAAGGGTTGGAGCCCCTTTTGCTCCCCTTTGCTTTATTTGCTCCGGTATTTTTAGAAAGATTGAATAGTAGGCCTTTGCAAAATGAGAAAATGCGAATCATTAGCTCATTTTATAAATTTCAGAGGTGTTATGAAATCTGGAAAAGCGTTGTCGCTAGTCCATTTCACAAAAAAGTGGAGAATTTCCCCCTAGGAGATTCGGGGAGAAGTTTCCCATCAGCCCCTCCAAAGCAAAGGTGGAAATCGCCATTTTTCTATATGTTGACCCTAGCTTTCCCGGTGAGGTCATTAGCATGGGGATGGCTCCCTATTACATGTGGTTGTTTGCATGTTGTGTTTTGCATTTCACGTAGCATTTCACTTCGCTCTGACCGGTCACCCCGGCCCGGAGAGTATTTCACTTTCCTCCAACCGGTTGCTCTGGCCTGGCAAGCATTTAACTTCACTTTAATCAGTCGCCCCAGTCCAACGAGAGTTTCACTTCGCTCCGTCTGGCCGCCCTGGCCCAACGAGCGTTTCACTTTTCTCCCTCTGACTACCCCAGCCCGACAAGCATTTCACTTCACTCTGACCGGTCCCCCCGGCCCGGTGAGCTTTTCACTTCGCTCCAACTGACCGTCCTGACCCGGCGAAATTTTCACTTCACTTCAATCAGCTCTTCTAAGCTGATTTGCATGACACTTTAGCTCGACCGGATGCCCTGATCTGGTTGACCAACTACTTGCAACACCATACTGTCTTGCATGTGTGTTTGCATTTTTTTTATATTGTAGTGCATTTATGTGATTGCATTATTGCATCTAGTCTCGCATCTGTATGTTTACACGATTATCGTCATATGTTTGAATTGCACACTCTCTTTGGGCCCCCGCCGCCATGGCACACCTACCTTTTACAGGTCATTGCCCTATCGACACACCTCTTTGGGCCATTACCACCATGGTATGCCCAACATCAGTGCCGCTTCGGCATACCCCCTGGGGCCTCTGCCACTATGGTACGCTCACCTCTGTTCGAGACCCTGCTCCATGATGCACCCATCCCTTATATATTTTGATTATTCATTTGTATTTGCATGTTCATATGGATAGTGAGCCAGACCAGTTAGGAGATTGAATCTCGTGTTGGTCGTGATATCTTAATGAGCATTTCTTGTCGGGTCGATATGAGGAGCAATGCGAGTTAAGCCATCAGGACTGACATGAGTACGACTCTGCTAAGAATCCAATAAATCTAACTTGTGCCACCTTTATTCGTGACACCTTTTAGATCCATTGGATCCTTAGGATGGGGTTGGTAAGACGACCCCATCAAAGTAATATTATACCCATACTTATCCCACACTTAGATATTAGGTTGACGCACCTTTCATTAGATGGTGTGCTAAGCTAAGATTTAGGGTGTTAGGTAGTATTTTTCGACACCTGTGACTATTGTTGTGTGATGTATTGTTTTGTGCTAGCCACGTGTCACCTTTTTGCTCTTTTTGTTGTGCTTTCATGCTCTTTTGTGTGTGATAGTATGTTAGGGCAATCTTCTGCAGGTGTCATGCCTATTTATACACACTCACAAAGGGCTATTATGGGGGAGCATGTAATGGTTTCTAATCATTTGCTTGTAGGTGCTCTTTAGCTCCCCCCATTATAAGGCACGACTTGTTATTTTGCAATGCATGACGTCCCTGCTAACATTTGTTTTTTGTAGGTCAAGTCTTTATTTTCTTTTTCAAATCTATTTAATAGAGTCTTAGGAGAGTCTGTATCAAAAATAAGGTATGGGCACAGGTTTCGAGGAGGATTACGTGTCAAACCATGTAACAAGGACCAGGGGCAGCAGTTCATGTCACGTACCTTACGTCCGAATTTTACATTATTGTATAAACTTAGGACCAGGCATGAATATGATAAGTCCGACCGCTTTTACTACTTTTATTGGATTATATTGTCGGTCCAGCAGCATTTGACCTATTTACATGTTCTTTTGGGGTGTTTTCTTTCTCTTTCTCTTCTCTTGTGCCTTTGCATGTTGAAGCGTTTTATATTGTTTCTTTATGTGTATCTAGGATTTCACGATGTAACATAGGCTCATTAATACTTAAATTCTTAATTTTTCTACATAAAATTTCTAAATAAAATATTCAAGATAATTAAAATTTAGGATTAAAATATTCAAGAATTAAAATTTGCAACATTTACTTTCTTTCATATATTAATAGGGCCTCCACAATACTTAAGGACCCCTCTAGATAACTGCATTCATATTTGCATGTCCCGAGGAGGAGCCCACAAGATTCTTCAACCTAACTGGCCCAGCATACCTTTTTTAGGTGGTTGTCTAGTGCACCTAAGGTGGTAGAAGGCCCCCCGACCCAAACGGCGTGTAAGTCCTTTTGTTTGGAGTGTTTCCAGCTTTGTAGTTGAACCTCCACTTTCTTTTCCCTCCTGAGGCATCCTTGCTACTTCGGCATGTATAAGGCCCACTTCTTGGAGCTCCAGCTTATAGTCATAGGATAGAGTATCCTTCCTTTGACCTTAGGGCTACCGGGGTTTCTATGGACGACGCAATTCACAAATTGCTAACTAGGAACCTCATGACGTGTTGGGTCGACTACCTTCATGACCAGGTAGACTTAGGGTCCTAGTAGCTATGTATGATGGGTCTGTGGTTCCCCGACCCAGTTACTTGTACCTTTTAGGCCTACTTTTCCCTACCTTTTGACTACCCCTGTTGAGCCTTGTCTCTTATTTTGCCTTCATTGGAATCATCATAACGGCCTGATGACCGATGAGATGCCGCCCGTTTGGAATATGATGATTTTTCCTCTGCCCTTAAGGTTCGGATGTGCTTTGACATATCGGGACTTCCCGTTGCGATGATATAGCTATTTCGTAGGTTTTGTATGCTGATGAGTTCCATATCCATATGGGGACCAGGAGAGACTCACTTCTCACCCCATGGTTTAACAAGAGCTTTGAAGCATCGCAACATTCCCCCTATGAGATAACCTCCCTTGATGACCCTGTGTTAGTTGTCATTTTTCAGGTATGCAAAACCCCCTTTAGATCAAGAGTTGTCAATTAACTAAGTGGGATACGTCCCCTTAGGAGCACTCATGGCCCCAAAACAGGCACCTACACCTGACTCTCTAGTTTTGAGTAGTTTACATAGGCATTCTTTCACAGATATTGGTTTAAGGTGCTTTCGCCCGATCTTGTTCGGGTGGACACACTTAACCAATCCCTGCGAGGTTTACCGCACGTAGGTTCTCCACGTTTTATATTTTCTCTTATTTTTTGCTTTGTCGTATGTCCCTTCTTATTCAGTTCTTCTCTTCTTCGAATCACTTATCTGATTCGAGAGAGAGATTTATTCGAATGGGGGAATTATATGACGATCGACAAGCTGGTGACTCCTAAAATAAAAGAGAGAAAAACAAACGAAAATAAGCTATTTTGCATGTTTTTTATTTCAGGTAATGGAGTTTATAAGCAAAAAGAGAAAAAACAGAGCAAAAAAAGGGCCAAATAGAGCCAAAGAACAAAATTTAACCTGACTCCTAGGCGCCAAGATCTAACGCCTAAGTGTCAGGATGTTCTAGAAGGTTGACGCTTAGACACCAGAAACGGTTTGGCTTTTATACATTGAATTTGGATAAATTTTGAAAAAGTGCCTGAAGTGACCCTTAGTGATTTTCAGAGCTTTATTTATAAGAAAGATTTTCACATGAACTAGAAGAGGCTTTAGAGTCATTTTTTATAGGTTAGACCACCAGTGGAGTAAGCGACCACCATAGTGAGATTGTGTGAGTCTTGGTGTCTATGGAGTCTTATGTGAGTCTCGTGGAGTCAAGATGAGAAGAAAACTCCAAAGGATTGCTTGGGGAAGTTTGAGATAAGTATTTGTATTTTTCTTAAGTTTTGTTTTGTAAAGTTGGTTTTTAATATATATCGTGTTTTGTTTGGTTATCCCCATGAATTCTGAGTAGTTTTCTTTTCTTTTTCCGTACAATAAGAAGTAATCATGTGTCGAGTTAGAATGTTTTGAAGATTTCATTTATTCTAAAAATTTGTGACAGTTTTTTTCACCAGTTCTTCATTTACTTTGCAAAACTGGCCATTGACGATGTTAAAATCCATTGCAAAATATAATGAGCAGGGAGGACTATGATTTCGCCCAACTAGTGAGTACCACACTAAACCTTGGATGAAGTGGATACCAAGTTCAAGGGGGTGTGCAGATAAATAAGAAGATAAGTCTTGATGGGCATATAATTGATGATTCTAGAGAGACAGGCTAGAACCTTTATCAATTTGGTCATTATTTTGGGACCTGAGGCCAGGTTGGTCCTAATATAGAGGTCATAGAGGGTAATCTGGAAGTGAGAGGCAAGAATCTACTCAACATAACCATATCAATCAGGAACTTAAATTTAAATTAGCCAATATTCTTTATGCACTTGTGAGATGGTAAAGAATAGGTATGTTCTTATTTGTCACAAGACCTTATTTTTATCTTCAAGTATTTGATTGATACACTAATTACAATCTCTTCACAAAGGAAAAGACTTTTTTTTATAATTCTACTCCTATACACATCTGTAGTTTAGAAAATTTGCTTTTACTTTTAGCTTTAATTTAGAATTAGAAACCTTTAGTTTATACACTTTTACAAACTGTTTGATATTATTCTCCAACAAATTTTGTTTAAAGTTTGAGTAGAAATATTTCTAAGTTGACATAGAAATTCACATATTCCCTGTTGGTTTGATGTTGGGGTTCTTAAAGAAAACTCTATATTACTTGAAAAGATAAATATATTTACATAGTACCCCTAATGTGTAAGTCATTAATCAGTTTTATAACATATTTATTTTGCACACTAGCCATTGAATATAAATTGGGCAAGTTCTTTGTCATATTTCAGAACTTAAATAATTGTGTAATTGTGGGTCAGGTCAACTATTTCCTTTAATTCTATTACAATCCTAAATTGAACAGTTTTCACGTGCTCACTATTCTTCTCCTTAGAATTAATCTTAGTGTTGTTAGGAAGAGTTCCTTGGGGTTGATTGTTAGGAAGAGTTCCTTAGGATTAATCCTAATTACCAAAATACCCCTTATTTAGCCAAAATTACCCAAATACCCTTTGTGACCCAAATTGTCCCAAAACCTCCAAAATCACCTCAAATGTCCCCAAAATCAATTTAAAACATTCCAATCAAGCTCAATTTGATCAATTTGGCCAATTTTGACCAAAAGCCCCAAATTTCCTTTAAAGGCCCAATTATCCCCAATTCACCCCCAATGTCCACCAATTTGATCCCAATTTCCCCCAACTTCAGTTTTAAGCTCAAATTCATCATTTACAAGCTTAATTTAAACCAAATCAAAGTCCAATTGACTCACATTGGAATCCAATTTCAACCCAAATCATAA
Organism: Phalaenopsis aphrodite; assembly: GCA_003013225.1. NCBI lineage: Eukaryota > Viridiplantae > Streptophyta > Magnoliopsida > Asparagales > Orchidaceae > Phalaenopsis > Phalaenopsis aphrodite. The sequence goes on from NEWO01001236.1 coordinate 64,052, forward strand.
AGCCTCAATTTGACCAAAAATCAAAATCCACTCAATTGAACCCCAAATCTATCCAATTGCCCCAATTTTGCATCATGAATTCTTCAAAACATTTCCATATATAAAATTTAACCTTCAATGGGCCTTGGTCAAGCCTCAATTCCGCTCAAAACCAACTTGGACCAAAACCCCCAATTTTGCCCCAAATTGGCCATGTCCCCATATTCAACCAAATTGATCCCCATTGCCTCAAAATTTCTACTCAATTGATATCCAAAAATCTTCATGACAATCCTTAAGACCAATTTGAACTATTAATTGGGCCCTATCCAAACTCTAGCCCAATTCAAATCCATGTTTTACCCAACACCCCCAAAATTGACCAAATCTCCAAATTCCTTCAAATTGAACCTCTAAATCAAGTCAAGATCACTCCATAAATTTTCTATACCCTTTATGACAATCATCTACACTAAGTTTCTCAATCAACTGAGTTCAAATTTATGGGTAGTCCAACCCAAACCCAACTTCCCAAATTGACCCATGCACCAAAATTGACTACGCAATGCCAAATTGATCAAACCAAAGCCTATACGACCACCTTTTGGGCCCTATTGACCAAGATAGACTCACCTAGCCCACCCTACATGAGCTATGGACCAATAGTCCCTTGATTTAGGGGATTTCACCCCATTTCTTACCTAACTCAAAATACCCTTGCCATCATTTCTTGTCATTTGTGTTTAACTATCATTAAGCACGCCCTGGCCTCCCTGAGCCTAGAAGTGACTGAACTCTAGCTAGCCACCACCTCAACCGCCAGAAACAACCAGCCCAAGGGAGCCCCAAATAGCCAAAACCAAAAATTAAACCTCCCTGAGTTGGCTAAGTCTAATTGGTCATTAGAGTCTTTCTTCCCTCCACCTCAGCAAGCTTTAGGACCCAATTCTCAACCCTGAGCTCCATCAGGCAGCCATGTCTATAAATGAATTTCTTCATGGCTAAAGGGGAGAGTGTTTGAAAACTTGGGGAAACTCTGCCAAAATATCACCAGAACCTCTCCAAACCTTCCTAAGCTCAACCCCCTTGCTCTCAGCCACTCACAGCCACTCCACAGAGCCAATTTCTTCACTGAAATTTGTCCCAAAACCATGACAGATTTCTTCATAGCTCCACAGTGAACCAAACTCCAATTAATTGTGCACACACCATACCTTGAATGAGAGAAGTTGATTCCCCACAAAAGCCCCATCACAGAGTGCCTCTAGCATAGTCATAGACCAACACCTGAAATCGGCCTTGGTCGAAATCATACATAGACAATTAACCACAACCCAGGACCTCATATGGAGGTTTGTTAGACTCATTCAAAGCTACTACAAACATCTAATTGAGGCCTCCCCTCTCAGACAAAGGTATTGAGCCGCAACCCTAAACTGAGCTTAAATTGATTCGTCATATGTATTTACTGTATTTCATTCTGTATAAACCACATGGATGTGTTCATCTTGAGTAGATTAAAATGTAGAAATAAACTCAAAGTCATTTGGTTGAGTCAAGCTCGAGATCGTGAGGTTTTAGTGTGAACAACTTACAGGTTAGGTCAGTTGAGCACGATGAACGGATGCTATCTGATCGCGTGTTTATTCTATGGACGGTCATGATGGAGCAGGACGAGAAGATGATATGAGAACCGCGGGACGCGTGGTGTTGAGGTGGCTGATAGCGTCAAATAGTGGAATGCCGCGTGTAAATTTTGATGCGTCGTAGGATGAGGTAGCGTTGACTAGTTTAAGTAGAAAAATCCGGATTTATTTGATTTATTAAAATGCCAGAACTTTAAAAATTCATATATTTTCATAGAAAAATCACAAAATAAATTATGAATACCTTCTTGCGCAGTGAACATAGGAGAATAATGTGGACCAAAAAAAAATTATTTATTAACTCTTTGATTTTTAGTTAATTAAATACTCTCGGTATTTCAATTCATTATGACTAAGCATTGCTCACCATAGCTTGAAATTTTTAGGGTTTATTCCTCATGAGAGAGGCTATGTTCTCTGATTTTTCTAAGGTCAGAGGACATCTCTGCGCTCTTAACCCTAATTTTCAAACTAAGATGACTATTTTGGCTTAAATTAATTATATAAATTGAAATATCATTTGTAAAATTATGGGATAAATTTTAGTAGGTTTTCTATATTTAATTAAGTTTATATATCTTGTACTAATTTATGTAAATTGAATATTATTTAAAAATCAACAAAATCAATTCCACATTGTGCATAAAAATCATATTAACTCACTATAAAAATTTGAAAATCATTTGATTAAACTTAAGCACTAAACTAGATTTTTTTAAGAAACATTGTATTTTGGCACAAAAAAAATTATATTAAATTAAATACCATTAGGAAAATTATGAAAAGTGATTTTCTAAGTTTCTTGTGATCAGGAGCACTTAGAAAAAAATAAAATTTATTTTTATAAAAAACATGATTTTTGAGCTATGTTTTAAATTAAAAATAATTAAAAATAGTTAAAAATTCTAAAAATACAAAAATATTTCAAAATATTTCTAACAATTCCCTGATCACTTAGATCTCATTAAAATTTTTTTTATATTTTTTCTAAGTTAAAAATAAATTTTTAAAGGCCAAAAATGTATTTTTCTATTTTTCTCATTAAAAATAATTATAATAAATAAATTAAAAATTATAAAAATATAAAATTTGTTTCTCTTAGTTCTCGAGACTCAGAGAGATTTAATAAAAATATAAAAATAATTTTTGTAATTAAAACATATTTTTCACTTAATTAAATCACTAAAAAAATTTATAAATAATTATAAAATTAAATTAAAATTTAATTTAGAAAATCATAGAATTTTGCCTAATTGTATTTCTGACCTATGGAAACCTCTAACCTTTTTTTTTCCCATAAATAAAAAAAACTTTATTTTGATTGATTAAATAAATTAATGTTGAAAATCTTATTTTTTGAGTTAAGATAATTATTTAAATTAAATAAAATTTTTAAAACTGTATTTTCTCCTCTGATGTTCTAGTTGCCCCGTGGGCAGGGTACTTTAATTTTTTTTTTAAGTCATTTGAATTGTGCTTAATGAGTTATGAGGTGAATAGCCCCAAGGGTAAAGTGGTAATTTTAGATTTTGGTACCTTAATAAAATTTTTGGATTAATCAAAGGGAAAATGAGTAATTTTGATCTTAATGAATATGTTTGGATGATTGAAACATAGTGGATGAAAGGTAGAAACCAACTTTGGCCTTTCCATAATAAAAATAAAATTACAGTTTTTAAAATTATCAATATTTGGAAGTTAATCAAAATCAAGTGATTTCCAAGTGATGGGCTTAAACTAGGGCGATGATTTTCACTTATGATTAAGTCCACAATTAATGATGAGTTGAATTCTTTTAATCAAAATCCATATCAACCAAATTTAAATTCTAACACTTGTTAATCTTCCTCCCATTAGATTTATTAAGGGGATTTGTAGTGATCTAGGCTTGATTTTAAAACTTATTTGATGGGATTTAAAAGATGATATGATTGATGATTGACACCTCTAAGCACTACAAGCCTCGCTTTAGTAGTGGGTACAAAATCTTTAATGATCTAAGCTTGCTTTAAGGGCATTCACTCACATAAATCTTAAGTAAAATATCAATTGATTACTTGAGTATCCCGTCCTCATGATGGTTAAAATGTCAAGATTCATCGAGTAATGGGGTAATTTTAATTCAACTTGGGATGATTAATAGAGTAACATGATAAGTTCAAAATGAACTCAAATCTTTCAAGAAATCTTTAAAGCAATTCAGGGTCATTCCCCGAACACTTTGGAATCTCTTGGATATTTTGAAGAACAAATTGAACTTGTTATATTTTGTTCTAAAATCATCCACTAAGATCTTTCGGGACTCAATAAGTCATAGTTTGGAGTCTGTTAGATACACCTTCATCTTCTTATGCAATTTATTTAAATTCTTTAAAATTATATATACATGTTGTGAAAACTGACGTTTCAACAAAAATGTTGAGAAGATTACAGGTAAGCTTTTATACTATTATTTAATTTATGTCATTTTACTTTCTGTAATTTCCTTTCACTGCAAAATATTATAATTGCTTGGGTGTGTACCTTATTTCACTTGCAAAATCAAAATAATTTATCAAAAATTAATCAACATTTTCAAAAATCTAAAAATTGTTTCAAAGATAACCATAAATCCTTTGAAATTTCACTAAACTTAAAATGTCCTTTTAAATTTATGGGAGTCCCTCGGAGGAGGTAACCCACGGTTGCTAACGAGATCTCCCTGGCTTAAATGGGTTTCATAACTCATTTAAGGTAAGTAAATTCAAAAGAAAATAGTGATACCAGAATGAGGGAACCATGAGATCCTAATCGGTGTCGCTCTAATCAACTTTAACATTCCTCATGATATTTAAATAACCATAACCTTAAGAAACACTTGATTTGACATCAGGACTTGACACACTAGAAAACTTAAACTGGTTATGACGAGGAGCTTAGAGCTAACTCCATGGACAGCCTTCTACAACAACAATCTATAATAACACGACGATCTACAACAACATATCTTTCCTCAAAATTAAACAACAAGTCATAGGATACCGAGGCTGTCGTCCTAGTGCGATATAAATCCTCAACTCATATTTTGTCCTTTGTATACCCCTGCTATACAATATAAGCCCTAACTCGTTTTAGGATTCTGAGGTTATCGTTCGTCACGACCTAAATCCTCACATTTTCCAAGCTAATTATATGATTGTTTCACACGAATGTAAGCCCGAATTAATAAAATTGGTAAGATGAAACACTTAATTCCTTCTCAAAATTGAAGCAAAACCATATGATAGCTTGGAAAGTCACCGAGATTCTCCTCAGGATCCATGACATCCCCTAGTTCTTCTTCCCTTGGGTTCCAAAAGAAATGTTCCAAATTTGAGTCATTCCCATCTGACACCTCTTTGTCCGATTTCTTTGAAAGGTCATATCTTTTTTAGATTCTTGAAGATAATATCCCTTGATTTTTATCTAGAGTTTTCTTAGGTGACTTTGGTTATTTAAGATATAATTAACTATAAGGGCTTGCCTTTATAGGAAACTTTCAAGAACCCAGCTTAATATAAACCCTTTTTAATTTTTCATATTAAATAGGGGAACTTGTCAGTCAACATAAAAATGGTTTTTTGCAGACTTAAACAGATGTCATAAATTCATTAGTTTATTTAATCGAGTCTCACCAGTAAGTAGTGTGTCTAGCCTCCGGGATAGATGCATTATTTGCGATATTAGGCTCATTTATTTAAAATACTAAGGAAATGAGATCGGACCGACATTGTTTTTTCAAAATTTAAAATATTACCTTTTTTCAAATTATATATATATATATATTAAATTAAGCTGGGCATCGAGATATCTATTCCGATGACCCCAACTTTTTAGTGTCGACATCAACATATAATTTTAATTGTTTTGGAATTTTGAGTCTGAATTGTTGATCCCATAGAGAATTAGGGAATTATATAGGAAAAGTTTTAGACTATTACGTTTTGTCCTTAGCTTGGAATTTAAATTAGGTTAAATTTTTACTATCCAGTCCTACTATATTACAAACTAATCTAAAGTTTTAATCCTATAAAAATCCTAAGTAACCTAATTAGATTGGTGATTATCAAGTTATAAAGTAACCCTCCCTTGCAATGATACAAGTGGAGTTTAGGAAATGAAAAGTGCAAATTATAAATGTGGCTAGTGACAAATAGGGGCAACTCTCTTCCTTATCCTCTCTTGAGTGCATAAAGAAGTTTAGTTAAAGAGAATTTAATTCCTTAAATCCCATTTTGAACTTATCTATGATTATTTTCCTAACATTTGCATCTTCTTATGAAGTACATCCACTTACACTTCATAGTTCAACGTGACTAACCTAATTGTTCTACCATAGCTCTCCTGAGTCATTATGGATCATAACACATTTTAATTATTCACTTGATTGGAATGAGAAGTAAATGAAGGCTAGAAAGCTAATCATCACTTTAAGAATTTAAAAATAATTTATAAAGCTTTTTTTTTTACATTCCTACACATCCTACTTATTCACCACAATGAAAGGAAAAAAGAACTACTCAGAAAGCATAGATAAAATACCACAGAACTTCATTAAACACAAGAGAATTCACTAAATAATTTTGCTTGCAGAAATACAAGAGATCTAACATACAATAATTATATTTCTCCCCTTTACAAAGCTTTAAGAATGCTCCACAAAGATCTCTCAAACCCTTGCTGCTCTCCAGTAGACTCACCTCACTCCACAACTAAAAGGCTCTCCAAATCCTTAACTTAAACTTTTTTTTTCTCCATCCTATAGAAAGCCCCTCATACATCCATGTTAGCCCCTTATATAGGCTTTTAAAACATTGTTAAAGTCCCCTTTAGGCCGACCAAACAACTCCCCACAACATAGGATCAAACTGTTTAAAATTGGCTCGAGTAGTATCTAGTGTCTAGGTGTCGTGGGGCTGGCGCTAGTCACCAGTCTCTCGGATTGCCTAATTGGGTATGAGCGCCTCGACTCCCATAAATCTAGCTCCAAGTCCCCAGTGAAGTGGGTCCTAAATGCTCAATGGTTGGTACGTAAGCACCAACCTCTCGGGTTCATAGGATTAATACTAGTGCCTAAGCGCCCAAGAATTACGGCACATAGGCGCGCAAGTCTTTATAGCCTCCTTAGGTCCGAGTCTCATCCACATTGCTCCATGTCTCCTTCATTTTGTTTTACTTCTAATACATGTTGTATCTGCAAGAAAAACATAAAAATATCTTTCTTTAAAGTGAAATTTCATCCATAAAAAAGTACAAAATATAAGGAAATTTAAACATTCTTTTCTACACATCATTTTTTGTCCCACCAACCATTGACCATCATCATTGCCACCCACTACCCCCTATCTCTACCAGCCATCACCTTTGACCACCATAGTTGGCTACCCATCATCAATTTTTAGATTGATTTTATTTTATTTTTTAAATTATACACAAAAAAATAAATTCCTCCAATCCAAAATATGTCAAATGCACCAGATTCCTTTTATACAACAATACTTTTTCAACAAACCAATTGACTCCTATATTAATTTTTGAAGGATTTGGGTTAACTTTTTTAGTATGTTGGAATATTAAAAGTTTTATTTAATTAAGTAAAAAATTTTAATTGAATATTTGTATCCAAAAGAGATCTATAGGGATTATTTCCTAAATTTATTCAAATTTAGTTGAATCGGAGAACATATTCTCATCTTATTAATTAAAAATTTAATGTAAGATGTGTATGTTGAGAAAATCAATAAGGTGCCTAATTTTTCTTTAATTTGTCAAATAAGATACCAAACTACCTCAAAATGCATCCCTTTTACTAGATCACTTGGATTTGGCTTGTCACACCAATATGAATGCTTAGATTAGGCTATGAAATTGCTAATAATTCTTTAGATCTGGCTTGTCACGCCAATATAAATGCTTAAATCACTTGGATTCAAGCTTAAAAACCTTAAATTAGCTTACTTTAATTGCATCATTTTTTATTATTTTTTTGTAGATACTTGAATCACTTAGATCCACACAAACATGGTTCACGAACTCCCTTTTAATAATATATTGGAAGGAAGCCAAACTACAACGACACTTTTGTTTGTTTACATTTATTTTATTTTTTTGAATAAATATTGTATGATGATGTACCTCCAATAACGTGTGATGTGTATTTAAAACTTAGTTGTGAAAGGTTATATACCGCAAATCAATGTGAATACATAAAAAATTGTTCATAAATTCATTGTGAATTTAGCCCCCTTTTGGTTAAAGCTTTAACAAGGTAATGGGAAAATCAAACTTGATATTTATTATACTTTAAATTATGATTATTACATGAAAATGTGTAACTTAAGAGAATGGAAGGAAATTTTGGACAAACTCATTGTCACCTCATAAGAAGCAAATGATGTAAATTCATAAAATCTTCTTGTGTGTGGAGACAATATTCAGGTTTAAAGCAAGAAAATCAATCATTGAGATGTCTAATCAATTCACAAAAGTCATAAATGGACTTCAAACCCTTTGAGAGAAATTTCTAAAGAGTAAATGTTGGTAAGGCCTTATGCTTGTTTCCAAAAGAATGAAGCACAAAGATTACTATTGTGTTAGAAACCTAAGATTTTATAAATTATATTTCTTACTATCTTATGTGATATAAGATGTATACAAAACCAATACCATAATGAAAGGTCCAAATACTAGATCACAAGCTAAAAGATTGGATAATAATCTAGGTCCCATAGCTAGAAGCAAATTGAACAAAATGAAATTGTAGTTTTATTATATTATGAGTGTAGCAAGTGTTTTTCTGTTTTATATAATTTTCATGTGTTATAATAATTTATGGGCAATATGTTGGTGGTGGCATGTGTGTGTTTGTCTATGTTTATTAGATGCATTTTCTTATCATGAAGTGCAGTCTGACCATGTCATAAGAGGGAGTGGTTACAGTGGATATGGTAGTTACAACTAAGGGTCAATCCCCCTCCTCCTTCCATCTCATTTCTTTTATTTTAATTATGTGAGTTGCTATAGTATTATATAAATATACATGAATGTTTTATAGTGTTGGAATAAATTTCTAGTTGTTCTTTGAACAAGAATTTGGAGAGAAATTTCCAATTAGGGGCAGCTTTGTGGTCAACCATATCATGGTAATTTCTCCAAATCAATCACTTATGTGAGTGAATTGGTTCTATATATGTGCTACATTGCAATATTGTTTTTCATTAGTTCTCTATATACATTATAAGTTAAAATCAATAAGAAAAATTTCATAAGATATCATCCTTGATTCTAGTTTAGATATCATTTAACCTTGTTATGGAAATATACCTAATCTACTTCCAAAAACTATTTGTTGAACTTAAAACCTTCCAAAAAAACTTTAAAAACTATTAAAATATTCTTAAGATATTTCTTTACCATGTACAACTCTTTTTCTTGTGATTCTTTCATGTCTGTAAAATATGCGTGATGTTTATATGTTATTTTATCCTTTATTATATTATCTTTATGCTCTTATGGGATATCTATAGTCTTTTTATGTAGCATAAAAAAATAATAAGAGCATATGGAGAAATTTTTCTAAGGAAGTACAAAGTGTCTCAATATTTTTATAGGTACTTAAGCACTGATGATGATCTACATTTGACTAGAAAAAAAGAAGAGGCAGAAACCCAACACCATAGCCAACTACCTTGATGCCCCATCCATCATTACTTCAAACTCTAAAGATAGATGAAGTAGAAACCTGACTTCATACCCAAGCACCCATCCTGAAAACTCGACGCAACTATTTGGCGCCTAGCCATCTCACACCTTCTTTGATAATTGCCTCAACTTTGAGATGATTTGAGCAAGCAAAAGGCTTAAAATGAGGGATTTCAATGGATATGGGTGTATGCTTTATTAGCTAGTTTTCTAGGCTCTGTCACTTAGAGATTGTGTGTATGACTATGTGAGTTTTAGTTTATGTTAAGAAAATGGAGAGGAATTCAAGGGGAACAACACTTTGTAGAAGGAGAGTTGGCTTGGCTCAAGAAGATTTTCAATCCTGGTTTTATCTTTCCCTTACATTTGTAAACCTTAATTTTCTATTAAAAGAATTCTCTAATGTTTTCTTTTAGAATGTTTAGGAACTAAGTTCTTATGCCTCTTAGATTTGGTAATATGATGATGCAATGATTTATTGCATGTTTTTGTGTTAACTTCTTAAACTTAATTTAATTTTAAGTTGTTCACTTGAAAAGTTGAAAATTCTTTTGATCTAGAACCATTGAGGGTAGGCTAGAAGAACAAGTGAGTCAATAATCAATCACTTAGTAGAATAAGAGCATTATAATTAGGAGATTGTAGTTACATAGGTGACTTAAGGATTCCTGTAAGACTTTGCAGAGTTAAGCAAACTTAATCATTATATGAGGTTTCAATTCTTCTTATTTCTAGGAATAGATTAAGAAATAAATGGCTATGACTGTTAATATTAGGTAGAGGAAATTCATTAGAAGAAAAATGAAGAATCACAAGATCTAGTTTAATGATGCATATCTCTCAATTAGATAATCCAAAATCATACTTAGACTAGCCTTTAGCCAAATTAAAAGCTTAGAAACTCTTCAAAAAATTTCTCATTTCAATCTAAACATATGAATTAGAAAACTAAAAATTGCCCTTTTAAAAGCTTAACTTGTTCTCTGTGGGATTAACACATAGACTCATAATCCATATAATACTTAATTGACATGAAGAATTATGTGATTGACACCTGCATCAATGTTGAGTAGATCAAGCATTTAATGTCGTTGATGGGGAGCGATGTTAACTTTTTAATTTAAGAGAATTTTAGTTGAAAATTTTGAAGCTTAGGTTTGGGACCTATATTGTTATTGAGTTTTGTGTTTTATTATGTGTTTTCTATTATTTATGTTATTTATAGTATTTATAATCATAAAAGTATCTTGAATTTTTGTTTGTGTTATTTAAGCACTTTTATTGCTTTATTTTGTTTTTTAAATTATATCTTGTTTATTATTGTTTATTGTTATTCTAGGCTCACCTATTGTCCTGGGTGTGCATATGTAGAACTCAGTCCATTGAAATAGTGCCATTTGACCATGAAATGAAAAAAAAAACGACAAAAAACTTTAGAGAATTTAGAAAAGTTAAAAAAATATTTAAAATAAATGACAAACCAGTAGGAAGAAAACCTTAGACCACTTATATTTAAAATAAATGACAAACCAGTAGGAAGAAAACCTTAGACCACTTAGACATTTTATCAATCCTTTTGTAGGAGAAATTCACCAGAGTATTAACAACCTTATCATATAAGCTAATACATTTGAACTCAAACGTGTCATAATTCAAATGTTCCAAAATAATCAATTTTGAGGTTCACATATAGAAGACCCAAACATAAGCTTAGCAAATTTCATAAAATTTAATGTGACTTTTCGGTATAATGGTGTCTCTGGTGATGCTATTAGACTTAGGCTGCTTCATTTTTTACTTAGAGACAAGGCTAAAATGTGGCTCAATTCCTTAACACCAAAGTCTATAAAATATATTGAATGGTTTAACATATAAATTTCTAGTCAAATTCTTTCCTCCTTACAAAATGGCCCAAAGTAGAAATGACAAAACAAAATTTGCCCAGTTGGATAGTGAAATAATTTATGAAACTTGAGAGAGGTACATGAAGTTGCTTAGGAAATGCCCACACCATGTTTTAATTGATTACTTAAGCATTCAAATTTTTATAATAGGTTAGTGGGATCATTAAGTTCTATAATAGATGTTGTATTAGAAAGATCATTAAGGTCAAAACCTTTTAAGAAGGCCTGTGCTCTTATTATGGTGATGACACAAACAATTTTTAGAAGCCTTTTGAGAGTCAACTCTAGGAGAATAGCCTACATTCATGAACAAAATGTATTGAAAATTTTGGCTTCACAAGTAGCAGCGATATCAAATAAATTAGATAACTTAGGCTTGAATTTTGTACCATGATCACTTGTTATAATAAAAAATTCTTATGGATAGTTAGTTAATTCTAGCATTGAGGAGACCAAATAACCACAATTAAAGTACCCATAATCCTGGTTTGAAGAATCCCCTTAATTTTAATTGAAATAATAACCAAAATATAAGAAATCAATAATAGAGTAACAACCAACAAACCATATAAGTAATTGGAACAACAAAGGAAATAACATTAACCCGAGTTACCCACTTAGATTCACTTCAAATCCACTATTAAAAGAAAAACAAATTTTCATTGGCAAAATTAGTGTTAAATATGAGAATCACTTATAAATTTAAGCTACATTCATATAGAACATTGCAAATTAATTAAGATATTTAACAAATTTATTTAATAATAGACGCATAGGGACTTTATTTAGTAACACTGAAGTGAATCCCAAGGAAAGGAAAAGACCAATGCAAACCTGTCTAATTAAGAATTGGAAAGAAGTTAGAAGAGCAAATTATGGAAACACCTAGAAAAGAGGTGCCTAAGTTTGAGCTTGAAAGAACTAGAAAAAAAAATCTTCACTAGAATCAGGGTAAACACCCCTCCTCCTAGGAAGGAACCAGAAAGACCATCCATACATTTTCACTAACGATTGTAGAAACATAAGTCATACTAGTACTTTTCCAAATTTTTAAAAGTGTTCAAAAATTGATCATAAAATATCTCATTTGCATAAACTTTAGAACAAATGCATAGTTAAGTTGAGTTTATAAAGGAAATCCTCAATAAAAAGTATAAACTTGGTTATTATGGGATTATGGCTTTAATTGATGAATGTAAAGCTATTTTACAAAAAAAAAAGCTTCCAAAAGAACATAAGGATTCTAGTAGTGTCCCTATTCCCTACACTAAAGGATATAAGTTCTTTAGAAGAGTATTATGTAACTTAGTTGCCACCATCATTCTAATGCCTTTATCAATCTTTAAGGGATTAGAATTAAGAGATGTTCAACCTACCACTGTAACCTTTTAATTAAATGTTAATACTTTGAATTATCTAAGGAGGGGTATAAAAGATGTGCTCTCTATGGTGGATAAATTTATCTTCTCAATTAATTTTATAGTTTTAAATATAGAAGATGATAAGAAAATCTCTTTCATACTAGGTATACATTTCTTAGCCATTAGAAGAGTCATGGTTGATGTTAAAAAAGGAACTTACCATGAGAGTTAATGATCAGGAGGGTACTTTAACATTTTAAAATCAATGAAGTTTCTCCAAGACCCTAGCGACGACACATGCCATAAAATAGATGTGATAGATGGGTACATGAAAAATCAATTCAAAGAAATTTTGGAGATTGACCCAATAAAGCATGCTTTAACTTAGGATAGTTGTGAAAATTCTAAGGAAGAATCAACACGATTATTGGATGTGATCCCTAGAGATCATAGATAAATTTAAGCTATTAGTTACCTTAACTGATTCCAAAATTTTGTTACTTTTTATAGTTGAGGCCCCTAAATTAGAACTTAAGATTCTTCCTAAACACATGAAGTACGCATTTTTAGAAAAATCTTCAACTTTTTCAATCACCATTTATGTCGACTTGCGTGAATTACAAGAGGCAATGTTAATGAGAATTTTAAGGAGTTTTAGAAAAGCTTTTGATTAGAGCCTAATAGATATCGAAGCCTTCCATATGCATGCATACATTTTAATGGAAGAGAATCATGAGTTGAAGGCTGATCCACAAAGGAGACTTAACCTAGTTATAAAATAAGTAGTGAAGATGGAGATTTTGAAATAGCTAGAAACATACATTATACATCCCATATTTGATGGTGCCTGGACAATCCACTCAACTATATTCTAAAGAAAAAAAAAGTGACTGTAGTGAAGAAAAAAAGAACAAACTTATACCCTTTAGAAGTTTCAAAGTTTAGGATTTGTATTGAATATATGAAGTTGAATAAAGTTGCTAAAAAGGATTATTTTTCTTATCTTTTTTTGGATCAAAATGCTTGGTAAATTGGTAGGGCATCCTTATTTTTGCTTTCTAGACGATTATTAAAAATACATCCAACCTCCTATAGCACTAAAAAACCAAGATAAAACCACTTTCAGTAGTCCTTATGATACTTTTACTTTCTGGAAGATGCCCTTTAGACTACTCAATGTCCCTGTCACTTTTCAGAGATGCATAATATATATAATTTTTAATCTTATTGGGAAGGAGGTTGTGGTATTCATGGATGATATTTTTTTTATGTTTATCACTTCCTTTGATATGTTTTGAACATCTAGCTGGAGTTTTGCAAAGGTGCAAACAGACTCATCTTGTGCTAAACTGGTTCATGGTCAATAAAGGCATAATTCTAGGACAAAAACATTATAAGAGAGAGATAGAGGTGGATCAGGTAAACACTAAAGTGATAGAAAACTACCCCTACCTTTATTTATAAAAGAGAGTAAAAGTTTTCTTAGAGCATGTAGAATTCTATTATAAATATATGAAGATCTTCTCTAAAATTTTCAAACCGTTGTATCACCTACTTTAGAAGGATATGCTCTTTATTTTTAATAATGAGTTTCGAGTAGTCTTTGAATTGTTAAAGGGAAAACTATTCATAACACCAATTATTGTCGTGTCTGATTGAGTGTATGATTTTGAGCTCATGTGTGACACTAATTATTATATTGTAGGAGATGTGCTGGGCTGAAGAAAAGACAAATTTTAATGTGATATACTATATTAATGGGACTTTTAATAAAATCACAAATTAATTACGCTAAAGAGAGTTGGTGGGAATGTGCACTTTAGGCGCCCACTGGTTGGTCGCGCACCCTCCGATCACAGCCGCACATTGCGGCTGTATGATAGTGGTCCCACTGTCATACAGCCGGTATGTGCGGCTGTGATGGGAGTGCGCACGCAACTCACTCAATAATCGCTCCACTGGTTGCCCTATACACCATATCTCCTCGCCCTTTAGGCGCCGCTGAAAAGCTGTCCGACCAAATCCTCTTTTGTGCGCTTACGATCGCCGGCACCGGCGATAATGGAAGGCGTCTCGTATCAGCGATTCCCTAAGGTCAAAATACGTGAGATGAAGGACGACTACATGAAGTTTGAACTCCAGGAAACTGATGCAAGCATGGCGAACGCCCTCCGGCGCGTAATGATAGCCGAAGTACCGACAATTGCGATTGATTTGGTAGAGATCGAGGCCAACTCATCTGTCCTGAACGATGAGTTCATTGCCCACCGCCTCGGGCTCATTCCCCTCGTGAGTGATGACGCCATGGGGATGCGCTTCTCTCGAGATTGCGATGCGTGTGATGGCGATGGCCAATGCGAGTATTGCTCTGTTGAGTTCCATCTTAACGTCCGCTGCGACTCCGACCAGACCCTCGATGTAACGAGCAACGACCTTCGCAGCACGGAGCCCAGGGTCGTTCCAGTCGACGTTGCCGCCCGCACCCTCGCCTCTGAAACTGGCGACTTTGATTCTCAGGACCAGAGGTTAGATTTGACTACTCTTTCCGATTTATTTGTTGCTTTTCTTTTTATTGCAAAATGCAGTAAATCCTACACCTCTATATGCCAAAATGGTGAACATGCATAGCACCACCTAGTGTGGCTTTGAGAGCTGTTGATATGCCACACCTATGTTTGGACGGCTATACATCTATATAAGATGAAATGTATTTAAGGGATATAAAAATTTATTTTGTAATCGCAAAGAAAAATTCATATACAAGCAATATAAAGAAGACGAGTAAGCAAGTAAGGTAAATGATATATCATCTAATCACTATGATTTGTAATAACAATTCAACAAGAAAATGAGACAACATTTGATGGAAAAAAATTAAAAAGAACTATAAAAATGAGACTATCTAAGATTCAACAAAGGCACAAATAGAAATACATGTATTTATAATACAGAATAATAGGTCTCCAAACAAACCGAGCCAAGTTGAGTTGGTGATTTATGTTTGTTTGAGTTTGAGCTCATTCATCAACATTTTGTTCAAGATTAGCTCAAGCTCGATTTGAGTTTGCTGGATTGTGTTTGAGCTCAAGTATGTTTATAAAAAACCTTTTCAAGATTGGCTTGTATTCGATTCGAGCTCACGTTTAAAAAGATAAATGAGTCTTAATTGAGTCTATTTATGTGTTCCTATTAAGATAAATAAACAAGTTGTATGAAATAAATTTTAATGAGTTTAAAATTAATTTTTTAAATAATAATATTTGCAAATGAGCCTTATTTAGCATTTTAATGAGCTTGTTCACGTTGAATAATACGATTCATATATAAATGAATCAAATAGTTGCTCATGAGTTTTGAATAATACTATTCATAAATTGAAATGAAACAAATAAAAAATTGTTCAAGTTTATTCATTTAGCAATTGGGTATTTATAAAAGTGTTTATGTTTTTTCGATTAGTTAATTAAGCAATCGTGAATGAGCTTTAATCAAGTCAAGCCATGTGTAATTTATCAAATGCTTGGTTTATTTTCACCCTATCGCGTGAGATTTCATTGCCAAAAAAATTCCTCTTATGGGGATGGTTTATCAAGTGATTGAGTTGAGTCTGTTATAGAAAAAATTAATGTGAATGAGTTTGATAAATCAAACCTAACAAATAATTATTATTTATTGAACTGTAAATGAAAATATTTTGGAGCATGCATTATAAAAAATAAATGAGCAAGAATTATAATATAACATCAGATTTTACGTGGTATCATATCGTCAGGTTAAGGTGACATTGCATAAATAAGAAGTATTCCATATTATAAGATAATTTTTAATATGGCGTTCTGTATGATCATTAATATGTATATTGTGATTAGTATACTTGTAGATTAATATGAAGTTGTTTATTAAGTGATCTGATAGAATCTACTATAATAATTAAAAAAATAATAATAAACGAGTTTAATGAGTTAAATCTAGCAAACCACTACTATTTATTAATATGTAAATGACAAGACTTTGGATTATCCAATATGAATAATAAAAGAACAAAAATTATAATGTAGCATATGATATTAAGTGGCATCATATCATCATGTTAAACTTGCATAAACAAAAGACGTTCCTTATTAGAAGATGTTTTTTAGTATGATATTGTTTATGACCATTAAAATGAATATTGTGATCGGTACACTTTTGTACTACTATTCATATGTTGTTACATCAAATATGCTCATACCTTTCGAAATAAGCCTCTAATATCATTTGTCATTTCATGGCATATATGAGAAGACACCTTAAAACCAAAAAGTTAGAGATATATCCATGATAGGGTTGGTGTAGCTCCAGTGACATAAAAAATTAGAGAGTCGTCTTAGATGGTTTGGTCACATTAAATTTTAACCATCTGATGATCCGATTAGAAGAGTAGATGTTTTAGATTCGACTTCTGTTAAGAAAGGCAGAGGTTGACCTAGGAAGACTTGGGCATATTGTATAAAAAATGATCTTAATTTATTATAATTAAATTAAAGAATGACACTAAATAGGACTAAATGGAGAAAAATGATTCATGTAGCCGACCCCACTTAGTGGGATAAATGTTTTGTTGTTGTTGTTGTTGTACCCTAAAACTAGAAAGTAAACACCAACTGATGCAGGCATGTATCCAAGTGGAAGGAGAGCTGAGAGTTGGCTTCATTTGGTTCAAAGGCTAGGGCCAGTTCGGGGTTTGTTTCCACCCATTGGGCGGCCCTCTTTAGGGCTTCTAATTTCTAAGTTTAGATTAGAATTAGGGCTTCTTTTGTTTTTCTTAGTATAAATATTTGCTTTAGCCATGCTGCGAAGTACTTTTGGCTTTGGCTTATGCTATTTTGGAGATTGTTCAATGTTTTTTCTTAGTAAAATTTCTCCTTCAAGTGGTCTAGTTATTACTCTGGTGTATATACAATAAAAAATTCTCAAAAAGGTATTCAAGAGCTTATCATGGCGTATATAAAATAAAAAATCTCTAAACTTTACTGTAGGCTTACTAATTTTGAAAGGACAACATGGGGAAATCACCAATAGAATTAATGTTGATTGATGAGATGTAGATGAGAAAGAATTTTTTTCTATCAGGAAGTTTCAAGTGATGAAGAACCAACTGTTTTTTTCATGTGGCATTAAGCATTGGAGAAGAGAATAAATTTGGAGTGAAATTTTGAGTTATTGGATTTTTATAGCTGTATAGATCTAGATAGGTTTATTAAATGGCTCCAAACTATGAAATATATTTTTAAATACAAAAACATATTACCATATAGAAAAGTCAAGTTGGTAGCTGTCAAGTTTATGAAGAGTACTTCTCTGTGGTAGAAAAATATGAAACACTTAGGCCTATGTGAATGGAAAACCAAGCTCATTATATGATCTAATATGAAGAGGGATGTTGAACACAAGTATTTTTTCAACACTACAGAAAAAAATCTTGTTGATATTGCAAGAGAGAGACTTGTCCGGAGAGGTGTACAATATTGAATTTGGATAACACATGTTAAAATGTGTTATAAGAGTTAGACAAAAACAGTGGCGTGATATCTAGGAGAGTTGGAGATAATTTATTGGCAATGTGGTACATTTACAACCATACCAGTTCATGGTGGAGAATCACTTCAATAATATTAGGTCTAGCACACTCTTCAAGTGTGGCTTGACTATGAAATTAGGTAGCAATGGCACCCTTTCTAAAACTTGCCTCACATGAGGAGAAACTATCCCAAGAGTCAGCAACCTCAAGATTTTTTTCATCCAAAATGTGCTTCAATGGACACGTTACCTTCAAATACTCAGACAAAAGAGTGATTTTCTTATTAAGTTGGGAGCGGTTGAATAGGTAGACAATGGAGATTTAGGAGAGTACAAAAATGAGGATGAGTATCAACTCGACGGGGAGATGCTTATGGTTTGACAAGTTCTCCGAACCTGGCTTAAGAGAGCAACAATGGCTCTGGCACAATGTCTTTCGTACTCATTGCAATGTCGAGGGGAAGCTATGTAGACTCATCATTGATGTAGGTAGTTGTGAAAATGTCGTGTTTACAAAAATGACAAACAGAATGAGTCTAACTTCCCATAAATATTTCCAACCATATTTGTTGATGTGGTTGAAGAAAGGAGGCAAGATCGATGTTGATAAGATGTGCTTTGTGGAGTATTTTGTTGGAGAGAAGTTACAACAGTTGATGTAGAGCGATATTGTGTTTGTAAATGTTTATCATATTATATGAAGTCTATCTTCATAGTATGTTAGGAACATGCCTCATGATGGCATTAAGAATACCTACTTATTCACCAAATATTACAAGCACATTCTTTTTTCGCTTTTGAAGGAATTTGGTGCGATGAGTGATTAGGTAGTGACTACTATTAGATTTGGATCAGACTCGAGAACAAGAAAACGACAACATTTAAGGTTCATGTGGATTGTATGAATGGACAATCAAGCCAAATATCTTTAAGCTTGATTAATGTTGTGAATATGTTTATGCGGTTGATGAGTTAGATTTTTTCAGAATTTATCGAGAAATTCACGATTATTTATTTTAATGACATTATGGTGTACAACCATTTTATAGAGGATCATTTGTAGTATTTGAAGTAGGTTTTGTATTTTTTTGGGAGATTTTGTAGGACCATCCAAAGCAATGTCACTTTTTTATGTCGTAGACATACTTTCTAGTATACATTATTTCAACAGCCATCATTGAGATGAACTCACCCAAAATGGAGTTTGTTGTACACAGACCCATCCCACATTCTCTCACTCAAGTGTGTCAATTTCATAAGTTGACTTTATTCTACAGGAGGCTTATGCAAAATTTCAAATCCATAGCAACATCACTTATAAAGCTCCTAAAGCTGGACATGTTTTTTATGGTCAAATGAGACAAGCTATTTTTGATGCACTAAAGCAACAACTTATTCAAGTCTTTATTCAAGCTATATCAGATTTCAATTAGGTGTTTTCGATGGAGTGTTATATTTTTAATTTGAGGATTGGAGTTGTGCTGGGTCAATTTAGACACTTCATCACAAGTTTCTTTAGTGAGAAGCTAAATGACTCAAAGCAAAAATCTTCCACCTACAATAAGGAGTTGTATCCCATCACGAGAGTCCTCAACAAGTAGAGTTATTATCTGTTAGCCAATGAGTTCATTCTCTACACTGAATATGAAGCACTGAGATTTTTAAACAAATTGAATAAGTGAAAGGACAGATACGCCTTTCTGATAGAGTTCCTTTCTTCCTTTGATTTTATGCTCAAGTACAAAGTTGAAGTTTAGAATATGATAGCCAATGTTTTGAGCCTTCGCCATCTGGTTGATCACTTCTTTACAGTCAAACATAGTTGGTTTTGAGTTGCATAAAATTTGGATATAATTGCCCCACTTAGTGGGATAAAGGCTTGCTGTTGTTGTTGTGTGATAAGGTCTTCTGTGAGATTTTGGCTTTTTATCAAGATATGCCATGCAGTTAGTATTACAAGTGCAAGAGTTATCTGTTCTTTTAGAATTGATTGTGCATTCTTAGGAGTTCACTTAGGGTGAAATTATTTTATAAGAGTGTTATAATGGTGGGATGACAATATTTCATATTATTCTATCATTTCTACCCTCACAAACACTATAATCCTTGTATCGATTCCTATTCATCATTTAGAAACCATATATCAATGTCATCAATTTAAGGAAATGTAATGATAATCATTACTTTATAGGTCGTCGACACAATTATCCAATATTCATAAGAGTTTTGGTGACCTACACACACATGTAAACAAAAGTTTTATATGTTTTATAAGCAATTTTAAATAGATTTTATAAATAATTTAACAAATTTTTTTTATATATGTCAAAAAATGAGTTACATGAATAAAATCACTGACATCGTGTCAACCCCAACTAGCTCCTCTTCATGGTAGACTGAGGTGTGATAGATGCAAACGATTCAATCAGACTAAATTATCACCAACGCTCGTCCTGACTTGCAAAATCAAGACATAGTGGGTGATAAACTAGTCTAACTAAATCACTGCAAACATACATATACATTTCATTTCATAATTCATTCATATGCATGTACTCTTAAGTGTGTAAATGATAAGATCAAAACATATATATCTATATAGAATTGTTAAATTCAATATAAATAAAATACATATCCGAAAGACTATACAAGCTCCTAAAATTATAAAATGCAAAAATTCTACAAGTCGCACTTGGCTACTTGCCTCGGTGCTCCTTACCTCTTCTCGAAAGACAATAATGTAGAACGAGAAATAACAATCTCAACAAAATAATTAATGCTAAAATAAGATTTATATTTAAAGAAAAATAAGGTGCATGGTCAAATGCAACTGTATATGTCCACTCATAAGTCATAACTTGCTAAAATTATATAACACATGTAAAAAAAAAAGCATATAGTGTAGAAAATGATCACTGCTAGATAAAACATGTATTTTATTCATTTATGTGTATTGTATACATATAATCATAAGCATGTTCATAAGAGCCATCAATCTAATCATAGTAATGTCACGTGTAATTTTATAGACTTCATCATATCATGTTTGTTGTTGGGTTGTTAACTAGCCCGAAAACTACATCAACTATTGATAAAAGTTGCCCCCTCCCAACATAGCAGTTATCAATAGCCTCCTTGGTACTAATGGTCTATACATTTTGTCACTATCTAATCTCAGCAGTTCCTAGATTTTCGCTACCGTCTGAATACCAGAAATCAGAATCCCACATTAATATATGTACTTGCAAGTACTCATATAACAATTTACCTATAATAACAATTGTGACATTTCATAAATTATAATTTTTGTAATAAACATTCATAAGATATTTCATATATCATAGATATGAATCATAACAAATAAATACCTGCAGAAAATAATTTCATAAACACATTCATCAGATTTATAACATAATCAAATCACATATATCATAAAGGAAAAATTAATTTTCTTTTATACATTCATTGCATGTATTCATCCACAATATGCAATAATTTCTAAATACATGAATGTCAAATATGAAATCAAATATAAACCTATAGATTTTATTTTTCTTATGTTAACACAAGATTGTTTCACTTGACTTTATGAAATAACTCCACGACGAGTTTTCATATGCTCGCCTCAAGCTCGCCGCCTCGAGTAAACAACTTGAAAATCGTAAACATCGTAAGAGTTTATGAAAATTTGACTCATCTTGAGATTTAACCCAACATAACCTATTTATGAATTCTTACGTCAAATTGGCTTTTTGACATAACCAACCTTTCGCCGATCCATCCTATTCTTCTTCCATCTTCTTATTCCCTTAATCCTCCATTTGCCTCACTAATTTCATGCTAAAAGCTTTTACGCGAAAGCTTACAAATCAATTTTGTCGCCATCAACAATTTTGTCTCAGTTACGGCTACTAGAAACGGAAAAAATGCGCAAATTTGTGGTAATTGTTAAATCGGAAACGAGAGGAAGGAAAAGATTGTCTCGAATATCACTAAGGTGAGTTTTCAACTTACAAAAATCCCCTTGGAGCCCTGAAATGTCAGTTGTAGCATTCTGTAGGTCGCGCAACTCCCACTACTACAATATACTAATTGCAGCCTTCGCGTGTGGAAAGGTATCGAGAGTATGAAGGCGAGTGAGGGAAATGAAAAAAAAATAAGGAAATGCGGCATTTAAATGAACTCCCCTTAACTCTTAGCTGTTTGATCTCATCAGACCATAACATATGCGAGAAAGTGCGTGATATTCAGTAGGGAATAGTTCCGAGGGAGAATAATTAGGAAGTATTGATTTAATTAAGGTTTAATTAAAGTTAATTAACTCAATATCTTATAAATTTTATATCTCTCATTTCATTCATAATTTATATATAGTGTTTTATATTGAATTGATCAATTCAACATGTAAAATTTTATAAAATTACTTTGATTAAATTTTGAAGGATGCAAAATTTTGGGTACATTTTTAAATGCAAAAAATCTTTACCTGATTTCTCAAATTTTGGGTTTTACAACTCTCCCTTATAAAAATTTCATCCTTAAAATTTCTAACTTGAGCAAAAAAAAATATTTATGTTACATTTACTTTTTTTTCCATGTAACTTCCTTTTCAAGCCCGTGCTTGCGTTTTTTCTTGAGGAAAAGAATTTATCTGCTCCTCAACTTTGTATCATTTATGTCTAAAATTATCGAAGACTCTTCAATATGAGTTATATTTTTCTGTACTTCAATGTCTTCATTTAAAATCTTCTAGTCTAAGTTTGCAACACATTTTCTCAGCATTGAAACTTTATGTATTTCTTACATATCAGCAGGTAAAGCTACCCTGTAAGAAACTTCCCCAATCCTTTCTATAATTTCAAAAAGACAGATGTACCTGAGACTCAACTTGTTTCCCTGACCAAATCTAGCTGTACCTTTCATTGGCCGGCCTACTTTTAAAAATACAAAATCACCATATTGCTTTATGCTTTCATAATCTTTTTGTTGTCGATCATAAGCCACTTTTAATTTTTCTATGATTAATCGAATCGTCTCTGTAGCTTCATCAACTAACTCAGGAAGTAGAACTTGAGGTTCAACGACTTTGGCCCAACTTAATGAAATTCTACATTTCCTGCCATACAGCGCTTCACAAATAGCCATTTTGATATTGGACTGATAGCTATTATAGTGGGCGAATTCAATCATTGGACCCAATTGCCTCCAAAGTTGAGAACTCAAAGTCTTGACAAATCTTCTCGTACCTGAATTGTCATTTCTGATTGATTGTTACTTCGTGGATGAAATACCGTGCTAAATGTAACTTCACACCCAAATATTGTTGAATGTATTTTCACAACATGGACGTGAATCTTCTATCTCTCTCAGAAACAATGACTTTTGGAATTTCGTGTGATCTGATAAAATTTTTGACATATACTTCGACCAACTTTTCAACTGAATCTGCCTGCCTATTGACAAGAAGTGAGCTGATTTTGTTAGCTTGTCAATAATAACCCAAATATTGTCGTAACCCTGCCTGGATTAAAAAAATCCCATAACAAAATTTATAACAATTTCTTCCCATTATCATTTAATATCGACAATGTTGTAGCAATCCGTCGGGTCTCTGATGTTGTTCCTTTACAATCTGATAAGTTTTGCATTGAGAGACATATTCAACAATATTCTTTTTCATACTTGACTATCATAACCTGTATATCATGCAAAATCACATATATTTTAGGAGAATAACCAGTCCTAAATTTGCTTGGTTTTTTAATGTTTGGATCAAAAACAGCTATCTAAATTCTTCTTCAAGTATTTGCCCGACTGAATTTGTCTTAATATTGAAATTTAACTATTCTTCTTTTTTGGTCAGCTTGCAATGTTAGTTTTGTTTAGCCTACACCATCCTATCATACTTCATTTTTTGAATTTAAAGTCCTGTTCTCCTATGTTTCTATTTTCAAGATTTCATTATGATAAATGGTGACTGTAGGGGCATAATCATTGTAAAGTTGCGACGTGGACAAGAACTGAGATTAAGGGCAATTGCAAGAAAGGGAATTGGTAAGGATCATGCAAAATGGTCACCTGCTGCCACTGTAACATTTATGTATGAACCAGAGATTCATATTAATGAAGAACTGATGGAAACCCTAACGCTTGATGAGAAAAGAAGTTGGATTGAAAGCAGCCCCACCAAAGTTTTTGACATTGATCCTAATACATATCAGGTCAGTTTTTTTTTTTCAACCTCTTCTTTTAGGCTAGTATTCTGCTTTAATCATATAAGGTCAGCTGTTTTAGTAAGAGACAATATTCTGCTTTAATCAAACGCAACTTTTTTCCCTTACAAGAAACATCGTCTCATAATTTGGAATTTTGTTTTCTGTATGTTTTTATTTCGGAAGATTGTTGTTACGTCTCCCTCCGCTGCTTTAACAGAACCGGTCCAGGGAGGACCTGTTCTGACCGGCCAACCCAAGCCAAAGCAGCGGATGGCCGGTCCAAGTGGAACGATTGCGTTGCTCGATACGGGGCACAATTCCAGCGCCCAGGCGGAAGTGACAAAGCCGTTGCTCACGTATAGAAGGAAAGGAATTAAGGGGGATTTGCAGGGAAAAAAATTGGAAACAATCTAGGGCATGTATTTGGGAGGAGAAGGGGCTAGGGTTTGTTTTCATGCATGTTTTGACTGTTTTCTTTTTTTCTATGGTGTTCCTAGCGGCGTCTAGGGTGTGGAGAGACAATCTACCTCTCAAACAGTAGACCATAGCTATATCTTACTTGTTTTCTTTTGATTTTTGTAAGAACAGCCACTTTTGAGTTTTTTCCACCTATCTGTTACAATTTCGTCGCTGTTTGTTCGCTGATTTTTTGTTCCGGATCGTAACAATGGTCTATGACATACTATTTCAAATATTCCTTGTTGAGGAATCATTTCTACAGCTATTGCATGGGGCAACCTGGAATTTGCTTGCAAATTTTTTTTCTTCATGTGTCATAACTTGCTGGTTTAATGTACAAACTGGCTTATCAAACCAACTATAAAAAATTACCACATCCACATATTTCAATCTTAGGTTACCATTGAATTTAGGTTGGATGCATTATCTTATCAGATTTTTGTGCAACTTTAATGATTAACATGCTTAGATGAATGTTTGAAAAAACTATGAAGGGAAAATTAAGGAATGGATATACTAGAGAATTGGTTTGAATGACATTAATTTAAGATAAGGAAATTTAAAATAGATTTAAATGGTTGGGATGCGTAAAATAATGGTCAGTAAACGCACTTATTTGGCAGATAGTTAAATTTAGTTGTTGAGGATTATGTATGAGCAGAGGTGGATAGAATTTTTCTTAAATGAATTTAAGGAATAAATGTAAACTTGGATAGAAGA
The DNA here is from genome assembly GCA_003013225.1 of Phalaenopsis aphrodite. Lineage (NCBI taxonomy): Eukaryota > Viridiplantae > Streptophyta > Magnoliopsida > Asparagales > Orchidaceae > Phalaenopsis > Phalaenopsis aphrodite. The sequence continues at coordinate 89,614 of NEWO01001236.1, forward strand.
TGTTTCAATTGATCCATGAGGTATAATTTTAATATTTCAAGTATCATTCAACAAGAAAGAACGGAAAATGAGAGTTAATATTACTGATGCTAAATAGTTAGGATAAAGCTAGTTATGATGTCGGTTTTACTATGCTGATCTGATTGATGCTTGAAGTATATACATTCTTTCTGCTGAGGGTTAGACGTAAAATATTTAGTGTGATGGAATCTGTTTCGTTTTCTTCAGCGGAAAACTAAAATGGAGATTTTGAAGGTTTCTGTCAGTATCAGAATAGGTTGGGCTTATCATAACTTCCTGTACTTTTTGAATCTTTTTTTTTTTGATTCATTCCATTTAATTTTGATTCTTCATCATCTTTTCACTTGATATTCTTCCAAACCTTTGTTATTCCCTGTGGACTATGTGCATCTTGCTGCAGGCAACACCTTATTTGTGTCTTCCATATAAGCCCTCATGTAGTTCTGTATACGTTTCTTAACTGATGCATTTTCTGTGAAATGCTATGCTAGATAAATATCTCCCGTCTATTTGTTTTTGGATGTGCAGGTAATTATTATTTTAAGAGCCTCTTTTATTTTCAGGATAGGTTTGTCACACTCATTCCCTTCTATCAATTGGGTATACTATTTCAACAGGAATATGATATTGGTTTGTCCTTCAAAAAATTGAAAGACAACGGTTTCGTTGAGTTGACATCTTGAATAGAAGTTATGCCAATGTGTTAGCGAGCCCATTTACGGAGTTTAAAGTATGCATTGTTGGGTTTGGAGCTAGTTTGAAATGAATTGAGCTTCAATATTACAAAAGTGAGATCAAACCATTTAACCATTAAACTGAACCATTTGAATAGATTCCGTTAGGAAAGGTTGGATTGTTCAGCAATGAGCATTTATATACAAAACTACGCGAAGAGAAAAAGGAAATAAATAATACAATAATAAAATCATTGATCGTGCTTAGCTATTCTTCATTTGATAATTTAGGGATTGTTTATCGACGTTAAGGAGCAAACCATGAGCACTTTTTTCCTCTTTTTGTTTATGAGTTCATGATAGAGTTATTTCCTTCTAAGAAATGAATCCGTGACCTCTAGATTTTCTTAACTAGCTCTTTCATTGGCCTTTCTAGATTAGATGACTTCAACACTCCCTTTCAAATTGAACGGTAGAGATCTATCATTTTAATTTTGCTTATAATATTCTTGAATATGGGGTTGTTGGGCCCTTTGGTGAATATGTTAACAAGTTATTTTTCTGTTGATGCATATGGAGTATAAATCAATATGCTTTCTTTGTTTTTTTTTCCATAAAATGTCTATATTTACTTTCACATATTGGTTTGACTATGTTGTTTTTGATAATGAGCAATATTTCTGACATTTATTTTCACTGTATATCTTTATAAGATTTTTACTTACATTTAAGTTTTCTAGCATTGATCTTGATTCATAAAGCTCGCAGATTCCTTGGGAAATTGTATTGAATTCATATTCAATGCTAGATCTTAATATACAAAGTTGTTTCTTGCTTCTTTATATTATGAGATTTTCTAATTACATACAATATCCTAAAGTGAATCGTCTAATCACTAGTGATTTATTGTAGTCTGCATCAATATAGTATTTAATTTAAAAAGTATCATATTTTATATAGAAATTTTTTCCTTGGTGTCTGCACTGTGGGGTACCACTTATAGGAGTTTTAAAATTTTTTACTTGTGATCGAATATGACATCAGAAAAATAGTATATCACCCCGAGGGATGAAATTACTACCCTACAATGGATTCCATCGTGAGGTGATTGTTTCATTACTCAGAGGGGTTACGTATTAGAAGTATTTCCTCTGTCCTAAAATGATAGGGTTTGTTTTACTTTTGTATGTAATATGGCTAACTAGATAATTTTTTTTAGTTAATTTCATCCTTGAAGAGAATAACTTGTTGAAAATAATTACATTTCATTGCTGCAGATCACATCAATAGATTTCAAGACCGCTCATTGTAATTTCAAATGAGAATGACTCGAACTTGAAATTTCGAGTCATTCTCATTTGAAATACTTGTTGTTATAAGCTAATGGATGAAAAGTAAGGTGCTCTGGATCATGGGAGACTATACAATTTGTCTTTTCTATGATTGGGATTTACATTTTTGAAATTGAAATGATATTTGGTTCAACTTGATCAACTTTTAGAAAGTGGGGATTTATATCGATGGAACAGGCTATCGAAAAGCATAAAAGTTAGTTTTGCGGCAAGGCCAACGAGACCTCTTTAGAAAATAAACTAAAGTGAGTTCTACTGATAAAATAGAGACTTGAATCTACTCTAAAAAGGTGGGACTAATGGATTTCACTCTCATTGAGGGGGCAAAGCTTTTAAAACCCATCTGAAAAGGGTTGCCAGCTAACACCTGCGCTTTAAAACTAAGATGACAGTCATATACAAATTAAGTGTGGTAAATTGTATAATTTAAAAGAGATGCGTTGGGACTTACGGCTTGATTCTAAAGATCGAGTGATATATGATATTTGTTTAATTAGACATTTTTTTATCTATTCGATATGATGTCGACTTAAAAATAATAGATTTGACCCATCATATGCGATAGGTCAAGAAAAGTTTTGATTAATTAAATTTTTTAGTGAGACTCTAACTGTACAGTGTATGTTGTAAAGGAGTATACAATCCTTATATGATGAATGCATAAGAAGTTTTAAAGCCAAGCTAAGTACGAAAGGTTTTTTTACCCCTTAAAGATAGTGATCCTCATTGGTTGGATCTTCCCTTCCATTCAATGGACAAAAAGCCTAAGGGGAAGGAACAGAAGCAACAATACGATATTTGTTTATGCGTATGATTTTTCTAATCGTTACTTTTTTATTCGAGTTTTATTCAAGTTTTTTAGTAATTAAATGCATGCAAAAGCAAACTAAGGTGTAATATGTGAAAGTTTTATTAGGTTTTGAGTTTTAAATTCTTTTATTTTTACTATGAGTTGATTTAATTTAGATTAAAATTGTTTGCGTTGGGTAAAAAATTATTTTATCCTAAGAGTCTAACAAATTCTATCTAACCTAAGTACTAAATCATAGAAAGAAATCTATGAAAAGCATGTCAGTTCTATTGCGCACGTTAGTAAAGAACGCATGTAAGTGCACAAGAAAGAAAAAAAATTAGTGTGGTGAAATACTGTGGTATACCATTGAAGAAAAGTAAAAGGTGCAGCCAAGATTCTGACCATATACAACCCGGACTATCCCTAGAACTACGTTGGCGCACACATTTTTCTCGCACTCCAATGGTGGGTTCTCCTTTCATCATTGTCGTGGTTTGAGCCCTCAGACATCGTTGAGTATCAGCTTATTCTCGTTCATACCATGCCCATGCCCCCACGGGCCCTAACCTTGTTCTAAGAAATAGATGTAAAAAAGAAAAGCTTAATAAAATATATAAAATAGATGATAACATAGTAATTTATAGGCAAAGCATAAACACAAATAAAGCAATGCATATGGACTTTAGCACTCTTGAGCGCCAAGCCCCTTTTCCTACTTAATTGCGTTTATATGTCGGGGCATAAGGATGACATATCGAGCACCTGCAAAAAAGATGTTTAATTACTTTCTAATCATGTGACTCCAGTTATTATGCTTTAGCATAACCACCCGCGGAAAATTGTTTGACTAACAAATATTGCCATAAAATTCAATCTACAGAAAATAATTTGATTGATTGTTCATCTACTATGTCAAAAACACATTCACCCAAACTCATTCAATTTAAGCATGCAATCACAAAGTAAAGAAAAACATGCAATTCACTATCAACCTAATCGAAACGTCAAAAGAAGTTTGTAATGTAATCATGCTAATATTTATGCTTGAGTTGTAGTTCAAGTTTGATATTCAATTCCTTACCATTGAATGGTTTAAATTTAGGCACTTAAGTATTGTGCAAATATTTTTAATTTTTATTTTTAATTGTAATTTATGGTTTATTCTAATTTAATGTTATAAAGAGCATTGTAAAAAGTGGGACTTGCCCGGCTAAGGGTTCCACTAACAACTCTCTAATCCTACTAAAATGGAGCACCTCACTAGGGGAAGTGAATTATACTACCCTAAACAACTTAAAGGTGCTTATTAAATCTTTCAATTAAGGTTTGTTCAATTGATTTTTAGTTTGATTATAAATTTGAGTTTGATTTAAGCTGGTTTTGTATTTAATTCTTATTTAGGCATGTTTGAATTGATGCTTAGAATGATTTGGTTTTGAGTTTGATCTTAGGGTTGTCTTTGAATTTTGACTTTTTGATTTTTTTACTCTCACTTTTGATTTTGATTTCACTTTTGACTTGGTTTTGAAATTGATTTGACCAAGGTTTGACCAGTGTCAACTCAAGTTAAATTGGGGTCAATTTGAGAATCAAGTCCTCCAACCTCACTTAATCACATAGACATTATTATGGACAATCAAATGAGGTTATGGGATGTTAAGGTGATTACTTGGAGGTTGAGTTCAAAGTTCTAAAGTCCTTAGTTCACAAGTGAATAAAATGGTAAGATCTCATTCTTATCATGAGATCACAAGTGTAACGGGGACAAAGTTTCATATTTTAAGGTATATTTTTATTTTGAATGCTTGAATTTGGCTTATGTTTTTGTTCAAGGATTTCATTTAACTCTAAGTCTCCTAAAGTCCTTAAGGAGATATTGGATTAATTTTGGGATCCTGAAGATGATTTGATGATTGTTCTTAGGTTTGTGTACATCAATGTTTTGTTTTATCTTTTCCGCCTTTTGTTTGTCCAAAATTATCAAAATTATATCATCTTCATGAAATTACTTTCTAATCTCATAAAAGTTTAGAAAATTTTAAAAGATTTTATTTTTCTGAATTATTTTTGATTTTTTTTAATTCTTAATTTATTAAAATTAAAATAATTTAAAAAATTATAGAAAAATTGCATATTGATTAAGAGTGTCTTTTTAAGCTTACTATAAAAATTTTAGATCATTTAGAGTTATATTAAGTTATGATTTTTTTTTAAATTTAATTTAATTTTTAAATTTAAAATTTAAAAATATATTTTAATTAATAAAGTATTATTATTATATTTTTTATAAATTTTGTTGACATTAGATTTCTATGGTTAAAATTTCATTAAATTTATTCAAGTATATTAACTCTAGTGATTTTAGAAATTCAGCTCATTTAAGGGTAAATTTAGTTAATTTGAATTTTTTTATTTTAATTATTTAATTTAATCCTTTTATAATTTTTATTTGATTTCCATATTAGTTGGATTTAAGTTTTATAAAAATTTTTCCTAAGGTGAAGGGGTCACTAGGAGTTAATATAAAATTTTAAAATTAATTTGAATTATTTTAAAACTTTTTAGAATTTTTAACTGAAATAATTAAATTCATTCAAAAATCTATGAAAATTTTTCAGATGGGTTGGGAATGGGGCTCAACGCTATAGAAAAATTTTCATGTCGTTTAGGTTTATAATTTAATAGTTGTATATTTTAATTGATCCAATTAATTGATTAATCAAGTAATTATGTCTGATTAATTCTATATGAGGTAAGTTTTAGTTGGTGGAAATTTGATTATTTTATTTATGTTATTTGAGTAATTTAAATTGAATTTTGAAATTAACTTAAGAATTTTCAAAGAATTAATTTGTTAATTAATTAAATTAATTAATTAATTCTTTAATTACCTTAAATCCAAAATTGAACCATATACTTAATGTTAGAACTCAAGAGACTTAATAGGGTTAGGGTTAAATCAATTTAGAGCTTAGGTGAGTTAATTAATGTTAATTAATCTAAATTAATAAATTAATTAGATTAATTATGGATTTGAGAAAAAAATTGGTAAAACCCCCCAAATTGAATTCCATAGGTGCAGATGTACCAAGCGAACATGCCACAAAAAGTGGATCTGTAGTTATGCTTAATTAGGGTTTAATTAGAGTTTTAAGCTTTTTAGGTATTTTTGAAATTAATCACAAATTTTAAAATAAAATTTAGCGCTTTTATTCATTCTTGGGAAAGCTCATTGTGAGGAGTAATTCATACATTATTTTAATTTTTCTAATTTTTATTTATTTTTTATGATTTGTTGAAGTTATGGATTAATTAAATAATTAATTAAGTTTTAGAGCAACACCACGACAACTACCGTTGATGCAAGTGACGCGGATGCGCTTTTCCGCATGGCAAACACCTATTGGCTTCGCGGTTTAATCATTGTGTCTCCTTTCTCCACGTATGGTTCTTATATGTGGATGAATCATTATCATTCATCCCTAACCATGAAGATGGACAACTATGATTACGCCTCCTTCCTCTCGCCATAGAATGGAGACCTTCTGTGCTGCGTCGCTTGATCCGGCCAATCTAATAGTCGGATTTCGATTCAAACCAATCCAAAAGCATCAGTGGATCAAGGTTTGTAGGGTCCTATGGCGAGGGAGATTCCTTAACCTAGTTTTCTTCTCTAGGGTTCAAAATCAAAGGCAAAGGGAGGGATTTAGAGAAACACCTCTAGCGCAAAAGTATATTCTCAAATTTCTTGAGCCAAAAACTTCTCTACGAGCTCACGAGCAACTTCTCGTCAGTTTGCAGAACATGGGGAGGCATACTTTGCTTTGTAAACCAACTTCTATCACGCTCGCTGAAGCATGGGAAAAGCAGCTGGAAGCGGTGCTGAGTTTGTCTGAACTCAGGGAAGGATAGGGAGATGAAAATTGGGGTCCTTTTATTCAATGGGGGGAATTTGATTTCCCCCCTAATTACTGCCATGGTGGCCGCAATTGAGGGCCAAAATGCCATTCCTAACTCTTTGGTGCAGTCAATCCAAGGGCTAGGAGTCTTTTTACTCTCCCCTTGAGTGACATGGGTTTAGGAATCAATAGGGAGAGTGGGGAGGTGAAGAATGGTCAATTTGGTCATTTTTGCTTTGGTGGTCATTCGACTTGAGCAAGGGAGGGGTGGGAGAGTGTCTTGAGCCACTAGGAGGCTACATGGCCATCAACTCCTTGAATGGATGCCAAGTAGGTTGAATTGGTGTCCTAGGGCTGAGTTGGCTGGGTTTTCTTTTGGCTGCTCTTGTTTTGCTTTCCATCTGGCGAGAAAGATGGTCGGTGATGGCCGAGGTGGTCAGGGTGAGGTGGCAATGCTAAGGTCCAACTCAACCAATGGGATGCCTGAATTGGCCATGAGGGATTGAGGTTGGTTTGGCTAACCATAGATGCCTTCGGCTTGATTTAGGTGTGCTTATGTTAGCTTGGGCTCTTGTTAGCCTATCTTGGGTGCACCTAGCCTATATTAAGTGGCTAGGTGAGATGCTTAGCCACTTGGGTTAGGTTTAGCCATGAGTTTGCTTGAATTTAATTTGGATTAGGCTTTGTTCAAATTTTTAGTTTAATTTTCGTTTAAGCCTGGATAAAGGGTTAGGTTTTCTCATGGGTTTGATTAAAATTAGGCATTAATTGAGTTTAGGATGAGATTTAGATCTTAGGTTATATATTAACTTGTGTTTAAGTTTTAGTTTAATTTAAATTTAAATTTAGTTGAGGTTATGTTTTTTTTTTCTTTTTTTGTAATTTTTTAAGGTTATGTTTAATTTGATTTTGAATTATTTGTAACATAGGATTAGTTTAGGTTACAAGTTTTTCTTTGGTTCTTTGCTTCGTTTAAATTTAATTAAGTTTATTTAAAGTTAAGTTTTAACTTATTTTGAATTCACTTGGATTTAGTTTAATTTAAGATTAAGCTTTAAGTTTGGTTTAATTTTTGCTTTAATGTTCAAGATTGCTTTAGATTAATTTAGGTTTCATTTAGATTATATTTAGTTTCTGTTAGGTTTATGTAATTTTAGGGCATTGGTTTATTTAAGTTTTAATATGTTAGTATTTTATTTTGTTTAGATTTCAATTAAGATATATATTGTGTGTGTGTGTATAGATGGATTTTGTATGCGTGTGCACATATAAATATATACAATTTTAAGTTTGAATTTACAATGATTTCATTTTGATTAGATTTCAAATTTAATTTTGGGTAATTTAATGTTTAATTTCTATATAGTTTACATTTAGTCAAGATTTAGGTTTAACTTATATTTATAATTTTTAATTTGAGTTTTATTTTGAATTAAAAGTTTAATTTTCAATTTGTACTTAAGTCCGTTTGAATTTAAATTTGGGTCCATTTAATGTTACAATTTAGCTCAAATTTAAGCTTGAATTTAGGCTTATTTAATTATGCTTAAATTTGAGTTGATTTGAATTTGAATCAAATCCAAGCCAATCTTAGACAAACAAAAGCACCGAAGGTAACCTAGCTCCAAAGTTAGCTAGACTCGACTCAAGTCAACTAGACCAAGTCAGAACCAGCTTAGCCACATAGGGTTACTAAGAAAGGGGTTCTAGGCTTTGATAGGGGGGGTGATCGAGGGAAGGGTGTTGAAAAAAAATTAAGTTAACACCAGAATTTTATATAAGATATTTGACAATTTCATAAACAACTTGAATGTGAGATTTTATAAGTTCCCACATTAAATGATTGACAAAACTTACTTTGAATGCGNTTTATATAAGATATTTGACAATTTCATAAACAACTTGAATGTGAGATTTTATAAGTTCCCACATTAAATGATTGACAAAACTTACTTTGAATGCGATCTCAGCTTGGGTGTGTGATAAATAGATTAATATTTTAATTAATATTTGATCTTCTCAAGTTTTGCCTCTGTTTCTTCTTCATTATGTCCAATTTCAAACTTTGTTTAGTTGAGATTTCACATGGCTTGCACTTTATCATTTTTGTTTTCTTTGGTAGTTTCTTGAAATTTTTGTTGGGAGAAGTATTCCTCGTTGAGATTAACATTAATGGCCAAAAATTATTTGAGTTTGTTTAGCTCTTTAATTTCAAATTCTACGACAAAATTTTTGCTACGAAACTCCTATTTTCATCAGTTGTGATAATTATTTGGTCAATATGTATAATGAAGATTAAGATTTTTTCATCAATGGAACACTTTATGAGAGGTATATGGTCTCTTTGATTTTGTCTATATCTAGCTTTCATGCTAGCTTTTGTGAATTTGTCAGTTTGTCATACCAAACTCTTGAGAATTGCATTAATCTATATAGTTTTTAATTTGCACCTTTTTTCTTTATGAAAGTACTATTGAGTCATAGTAGTGAATCCATATACACTTATTCTTCGATAGTTGTATGTAAGAATGTATTCTTAACATTATTTTATATGTATTATCTAATATTAGCACTAGATAAATGATAATGTAGATTATATTCATTTTTTGAATAGGTGAAAAAATTTTTTGATAGTTAATTTTATAGGCTTGAGTGTATCATTTGGCAATAATGTTGCCTTAAAACATTCTAGAATTCTACTTTATACTTTATATTTTGAAGAAAAATTCTTGTTGCATACCTTGGTATTTCTTTATCTTTTTTGTATGTTCATAATCTCCTAGGTTTTTTTTATCCATAATATTCATTCCTTATCTTATAGACTCCAATTATCATTTTTTCGGCGTCGTGAATAAGATTTGTAGTGTTCATTGAGCTTGTTTGGAGATTGTGGTCGGGCTTATTTTTTTATAGAAATACAGTGCGGGGATTTATCAAATTTTGTGTTTAATGAAT
>NEWO01001236.1:105423-126167 GCA_003013225.1 Phalaenopsis aphrodite
TCTTTCTAAGTGGGGAAATTAATAAGGAGGTTAGAATATTCTATTGATTAGGTAGGTGAAGGTTAGAATATCCTCTTTTAGTATCATTTTGTAATATAATTCTAGTTGAAAGGGTTAGATGGTTACGATTTTTCCCTTTGTGCCTTTTTATCTTGTTGGAGAGTAAAAGTAGGTGAGAATTAGTGGTTGATATCCTCTTTTTGAAAAAAGAATGATAATAAATGATTGAAGTAATTACATGCTTTACTGGTTCGAAATATTTTGATAGTTGTATTAAATTGATTTTTTATCATGGTAGTGAATTTGAGAAGGATAATGTTGACATTGGATTGTTGTTTAATAAGGTATGCTTACATCAATCCAATTCAGTAATCAATGAAGGTTACAAATCTTGTAGCACCAAAGATATTCAGGATTTTGTAGCGTTTGCAAATGTTTTATTAAATTAAAATAAAAGAAGTTGAGAATTAGCAATGTTTTTTAGAAAAATAAGACGATATTGTTTCACCATTTCTCAAGTCTCAAAATGAAAATCCTTAATGTTTATTTTCATAAAAATATAATGAATCATATATTGAAGAGTTTTAAAATGTGTTGTCCTAGCTATAACGATGTTCTCACATAATATTGGTATTGTGGGTAGAAATGAAGGAGCATAGTAATTGATTATGGTCCTCAAGAAGATATAGTCAATCTTTCTTTTTAGTTTGTCCAATCATTTTTCTCGAGTGAAGTCTTGAAGTACATGATGATTAATAAAAAAGTAGCGACTTTACTGGTATGATGTTTGATAAGTTTATTGATGGATAAAATATTAACTGTAAAATGAGGAATATATAATATGTTACTTAAGATGAAGTGAGGAAAATTAAGATATTTTTCTGTTCAAAAATAGTTATAAAAATTTTGGTCACTTATTTTTTTTTACTGAGAAGATTTGTAATTTTGGAAGATGTTGGCAAAATTTATCATGTGATCAATAATAATTAAATTTAGTATTTTTGTTTAAGTTATAATATTTGAGGCAAGTCTGAAGTCATATTATTTTGAGCAAGGGACTATGATCCAGATGGTCATTCAAAGAATTGAGAAAATTCCTTTGTTTTTTTATTTAATTCTTTTCTAGTGTCAATCTATTTTTACAAGGTAGACATGTCCATTATTGTTTCTTTTTTATTTTTATCATAACATTATTGTTTTTCATGGAGTTTTTAACATTTCTCTTTGATGCACTATTTCTTCTTACAGTAGTTACACAAGAAATTTTCATTTGAGAGAGATTTTATCCTTTGGAAGAAATTTTTGCTACAAATTTTTTACCTTAGGCTCAATGGTCATCATTGTAAATCAGAGATTGGATTATTGAACATCATCTTTTTTATTTATTTAGCTCGTGTAGCTTTTGAGAATTGAGCGAGAAAATATTATTGCTAGTGAAAGGGATATAAATAATGGATATAAGGATTCTAAAATAGAAAATATATAAACCAACTCTCTCTCTAATAACTATTCCATGATAAAAGGAAAATCATAAACTAGGAAATACAACAAATAAGAAATAACTTGAAAGGAAAGTAGATAATTTCTAACACTCCCCCTCAAGTAGAATCATAGAAGTCGATCATGTTCAACTTAGATTTGAAATCGTCAGATAATGACCGAGAAAATTATTTGCGAGAATATCTGAGAGTTAGTCTATGGATGGGACAAAAGGAACACAAATTTCACCTGCATCAAGCTTCTCGTTGATAAAGTGACGGTCAATCTCCACATGTTTGGTACGATCATGTTGGACAAGATTATGGGCTATGCTGATAGTGGCTTTATTGTCACAAAATAGCTATAGTGGAACGGATACCGACATGCGTAACTCACGGAGCATGATGCGCAACCAGAGGGATTCACATATCTTAAGGAACATAGATCAAAACACGGCTTTAGCAGTGCTACGGGCAACCACAAAGTGTTTTCTGACTTTTCTGACAATGTTTTCTCATCCAAAGGAGCAATAACCCAAGTTAGATCGTCGATCATAGACTAATTTGGCTAAATCGACATTCGCATAAATTTTAATAGAGCGAGAGGTGTGATGAGAGAACAACAAACCTGAGCCTGGTGTGTCTTTTATGTAGTAGAGGATTTGATGAACGGTGAGATGGTTCTCATAGGGATCATGCTTAAACTGACTAACAATACCAATGACGTGGCAAATATTCGGGCGTGTATGGACTAGGAAAGGAGTTTCTTCACTAGGCATTTGTAGTGTTTTGTTCATCAGAACAACATTGGGGACATCTGCCAATTTCTCGTTGGGATCCATCAGAACAACTACCGGCTTGCAAAGAAGTAGCTGTCTCAATCAGTAAGTCTGTCACATATTTTCATCGAGAAAGGCTAATGCTTCGAGAGAACCACGCTACTTCCATACCTAGGAAATACTAGAGAGAACCCAAGTCCATCGTCTCAAAAGATGTGGCCAAGTTGTCTTTGAGAGATTCCAATGTCGGCAGATCATTACCTGTGAGTACGATGTTGTCGATATAGATGATGAGGATGGCAATACAATTATCGGATGAGTGGCAGAAGAACATTATGTGATCAGATTAAGTTTGAGAGAAATCATGGCCCTCAGCAACTTGTGTAAACTCATCGAACCAGACTAGGGAGATTAATTCAATCCATAAATAGACTTCTGCGTTTGGAACCTTTGTCCACGGGAAGAGGTTGAGTTAGCCTTGTGGGAGACATTTACACCTCTGCGAGATCACAGTTAAGGAAAGCCATCTTGACATCCAGCTAGAGTAATGGATAATCCAGACTCACGCCAAGGGATATCAAAACCTGAATGGTATTTAGTTTACCTACTGGGGAAAACGTCTCTTCATAATCAACTCCATATGTTTGTCAATAGACTTTGACTACCAACCGTGCATTGTTGCGTTCAAATGATTCATCAAAGTTAAATTGGGTGCAGATAATCCACTTGCAACACATTATTTTCTTTCCTCGAGGAAGATCAACAACATCCCAAGTATGGTTGTGCCGAAGGGCATTAATCTCATATATATGACTGTAGCCTTCTAGGATGGGTCAGCTAATGCCGCCTCAATAGTGAACGGGAGACAACAATCTATCGAGGAAGTGACAAATGTTTTGCACGTCGAAGATAAGCTGTTAAATAAGACATTTTTTCATGGGATAAACATGCCTGTTTGCGTATCTTAATCAGGGAATTCAACGCATTCATAGCAGGAGTGATCTTCGTAGGTTGAGAGTGCATCATTTCTGGGATGTCGGCCGGAGTAGATTCCAAGATGTGCAGCGGGTTAGCAGGCTCGAGTGTAGGGGTGTTGAAATGAGTTTCAACTGAAGGTTTGGTATGCTGAGTATAGATATAGAGTGGATGGAGGTGATGTTCTGGTTGATGGAGAAACCAGTGGGATTGAGGGTTCCTCGGATACAATGATTGTAGAAGTAGGTAGAATAATCAACGAAATTGGAAAAGGAACATTGTCCAGAAAATCTAGCTCCCCCTCACTTGAGGCAGTGCTAAGAAAGTATGGGACATTTTCAAATAAGGGAAGATAGACACAGATTTTACTGGTGACAGGGTAAAAATACTGATAGCCTTTTTGAGCGGTTGAATAGCCGATGAAAACACATTTAATTGAGCAGGGATCAAGTTTATTCCGAGTCGGGGTTGTGCTTCGAATAAAGGTCGTTCACCCAAATATTTTGAGATCTAATAGAAGGAGAAGAACCGATTAGTAGGAAAGCATGACATCAAGACAAATAACATGATCTGAAAGTTATGGATATTTGTGGGAACTCTGTTAATGAGATAGGTGGTGGTAAGGATGGTGTCATTCCAAAGCCGTTTCGGGACATTAGTTTGAAATATGATGGAATGAGCCACTTTGAGAATGTATCATTTTTTTCGCTCTGTTATCCCATTTCTTTTAGTAGCATCTGCTACGATGGAGGATGTCCATGCTCACCAAGAATTCTTCTAATATATAGTTAAAGTACTTACGACCCTTGTCAGTTCGAAGGACTTGAATGGAGGTTTTAAATTGGGTCAAAATGGATGAAATTTCTTGCAGGTGAATGCAGTTTCAGATTTGTCTCTTAATATGTAGGCATGTGTCATCTGGTGTGATCATCAATTAGAATAAGGAATTACCATTTATTGGTGTAGCTTACAATTCGAGAGGGTCCCCATAAATCACTATGAATCAGTAAAATTGGAGAGGAAGGAGTGTAACGATGGGGTGATGGTATACAATGATGTTTAATTAAATGACAAATTTCATATTTAAAAGTAAATAGATATTTATCAATAAACATCGAAGGGTACAATAGTTTCAAATAATGAAAACTGGGATGACCGAAGAGACAATATAAAAACATAATTAAACAAGTTGTGGAGAGGGAAAAACTACAACTATGGGATTGAGTGTCCGCATTATCAATGTCATTTTCTTGGAAGAAGTAGAGCTCATCTACTTGCTTAGCAGTTCCAATATTCCTCGCCGAAAGACGATCCTAAAAGGCACAAATATCATGAGAAAAAGGAGCAGTGCAATCAAGGTCATATGTCAATTTACTAAAAAATAAGAGCTTACACTTAAGAAAATGTACATGTAACATGGATTTCGGAATAAGTCTGACTGTTAGAACAACCAACCTTTTGCCACAATAGAGTTATAGGTGTCGTCCACAATTTTAATAGTCTTATTCGAAGCATGGAGGATATGTCAAGAAGAATTGAGAGCACCCAATCATGTGGTTTGTGACATCCGAATCAATAATGCACAGACTAGAAGCAAATACAGTGATTGCCATAGAAATGTTTTCATGATGGGCATGGAGCTCGACGGGCCAGAGGAGAACTGACTAAATCCAAGCAGCTTAATTAGGTGTCTCATCTGTCTCTTGATGGCATCTGGTGATTCGGGGATGGTATGAGTGGGGGTCGGTTGAACTACTGTGGATTCTGAGGTCTTAATAATACCTTTAGTTGCGAAAGATTTGGTTGAAGCTTTATTTACAGTCTTCCAGTGGAGCTTCTAACACTTGTTATGAGTATGGCAGGGTTTGTGACAAAAATCAGTGTGGAGCACCATGATTGGCGGTGTGGCATAGTGTGGAGCACTGTTGGAGACCAAGGCTGATGACTCGACTGAGTTAGTGGAGTTGCAGAGCATGACAAGTCTTCGATTTTCTTTGCGGCAGACCTCGATGAATACAGCTTGGGTTGAAGGAAGAGGATCACAACTAAGTATACGACTGTGGACTTTGTTGAGATCCTTGTTCATGCCTGGTAGGATTTCGAGCACGATCCTTTTCAAGAAGTTTTTGAAAGAAGGAAAGATTCGCGTGTGAGTCCCACGTGTAGTCATAATAGCGGTTACATTTCATCCATAAGGCAACCAAGTCGTTGTAGTACTGTGTCACTCTCTTCGATTTTTGTTTTGCGTCGCGGATCTTATTAGAAGCTTCATAGAGTTGTCCAGAATTCCTTACACCCGGGTAGGTATCTCGATCGACAGTCCAAAGGGCATGAACAGACGAAAGAAACAGGTACGGACGGTTAATTGAGGTCTCCGTGAAATTAATTAGCCATGACAACTATAAAATTCTACACTTCTCATGCTGCATATGTTGGATCAGTCTTCAGAGGTTCACGAATTGTACATGTAGGTGGCCAAATTTACTCCGACCTTTGACGAACAACGAAACAACTTGAGATCATTGGAGAAAATTCGAGTTGAATTTGTGAGTGGTAATCAGGAAATTCATGGGGTTTTCATTTCCTCCTATTTGTGGAGGGATTGAGGTAGGTGTTGATCTTGCGGTGGATTCAAGGACAATATCGAATGGAGCTCGACAGTGGAGAAATCCACCATGGCCCCGATAGAGCCAAAGATGAGGCTTGGGTGTTAAGATAGACATAGACGATCCCTTAAGCAACTGACAGCAAAACAAGGCATGCGAAGGAAGATTCCGACCGTCAAAAGGCAAGTCCGACTGCGAGAGGGCTTGCAGGGGAGAGATCTGGTCACAGGAGGTAAGTCCGAAGACGGGACAGCCAACAGAGGAGTGGCCGATGGTGGGAGAGCCTTCAGGAAAGGGTACTGGTAGCTGAAACCTGCAATGAAAGACCGACGGCTAGAATCCGATGGCTGAAAATACTGCTAGGAATGGTTTGTAGGGAAGTTTCAGCGACTAGGGTAAGATTCGTGTCTCTGATACTATGTAGGTTTTAAGAATAGAGCGGGATAATATTATTGTTATTGAAAGAGGTATAAATACAGAATGTAATGATTATAAAGTAGGACATATATTATCCAAATCTCTCTCTATAACTAGTCCATGATAAAAAGAAAGTCATAAAATAGAAAATAAAACAAATAGGGAACAACCGGAAAAGAAACTAAATATTTCTAACAGCTCGTACAAGAGAGAAAATCTTATTTAGAGGAGAAATTTTCTCTATTTAAGGTTTGGACTTCCAAGTTTAGCAAAGTCATTATTGTGAACCACAATAACTCAAATATTCTTTTTTTCCCCATAAATTGCCGAGAAATACTACATTCGAACAACAGTTATTATGAGATTTTGGTAATAATTTTGTTTAACTAAATAAACGTTTATATCATTAAACTATTCATTGATATTAAGGTCATTTTGTTTGATAGACTTTTGAGTATTATTTGACAACATTTCAAACTTCTATTGCGGTAGAAAGTTATATATATGTTTCACTGATTTCCATGATTTTTGTATTCTACAATCATTTTAATATTGTGGAGGGAACCATCTCCAGAGCTATATCCACGTTGAGCTTAGAGACTGGCTTTTGGATGCTTGACATTGTGGGTAGGTTTTGTTATTAAGGTGTTGAGTGGATGTCTATAGCGTCATTGTTGG
This sequence comes from Phalaenopsis aphrodite, assembly GCA_003013225.1. Lineage (NCBI taxonomy): Eukaryota > Viridiplantae > Streptophyta > Magnoliopsida > Asparagales > Orchidaceae > Phalaenopsis > Phalaenopsis aphrodite. Next base: position 112,357 of record NEWO01001236.1, read on the forward strand.
TCATCTTTGTTTTTATGATACTGTTGCCCAACTCACGTCTTACACTTTTCAATGTCTTAATTTCATGGTTAGATTATTGCTTTGGTTGGGCTTCACCTTTCGGTAGGACTTAAGCGAATCTTGTCGCTAGCTTTGTGGAGATAATCGCGAAGACTCGTTAGTGGGGTGATTTTGCCTTACCCTTCGCCGAGCTTGTCGCTATCGGGTGGGGAACCACATTCAAAGCTTTATCCGTTTCAAGCTTGGAGATCCAAGAATTTTGATGTGGTAGCATTTTGGATTGTTTTGCCGACAGAACCTCTTTGGGGTTGTTGTTAGCACGGTTTATTAAATTCAACTTCCCAAATGTCAATTGATTTTGAGAAGTTATAGATTAACTCGTCATAACGTCGGAATAGTTTTTGAAGTATAACTCCCCTTATGCATTGAGTAGTGTGTCAACCGCCTAGATTTGACCGAGCGGTGCAAAAGTACTGTCGTTCGACTCATTTCGATCGTTGGGAGCCAGACATCCATTTTGTGGTACTCGTCTCCTAGCCTAATACCTCTAGGAAGACGATGTAAATGATATTTTTGGCTCCAAATCTGTTGTTGCATGAACTCCCTAGCATGCTCCTTATTTAAGAGTTTCTTTGAGATGCATTTCTCCTTATTTACGTCACTTCTCTTGTTAGTAACATGCTTCACACTCACCACACATTTTAAGATGTTGAATCTAGATTTGTTCGGGTAGGTGTGCCTAGTATCAGAGTGGTAGGAACCTTGAGGGAAAAGTAGAGAGAAAAATAAATAAAAGAGCACACAAAGATTTGCCCTATAGGGCTGAACTGGGGTATTCTCAGGATCTGTGAGACATTTTATATACAAAAGAGAGAGAGAGATAATGGTAACTTGAGAAGAGCCTAGAGAGGGAAAAAACCCCAAACACATGTTATGGGCCCCCTATTTATAGGAAATAGAGAGCCAAAGGTGGAAAATTACACATTTGCCCCAGGCTTGATAGGGGTGTTACATGACATAATATCTTATGTTGTCTTTTCGTATTTGTAACTGATTTTGAATTCCTTTGATATTCTGGAACCTTATGGTCGTCATGTCCTTAAGTCGGTCGACCAAACTTGTGTCTGTTTGCTATTTTTCCTGGATGCTGGTTAGCTTTTACTATGGGAAGCCAATTGGCTTTAAGAGAGGCAGCCAGTCAACCTGCTTATTCCTTAGTTATTTCTGGAGTTCTTTGAGGATTTTTGGGGGAGTTGTTGAGAGAGCATCACGTTGGTAGTGGTGAGATTGTTGGAGGTACCGGTCCTTTGTTCGGTGGTTGGCATGAATGTCTGTCTCTTTTTGGTTGTTCGCCAGCATTTGGTCGGTTGGTGGTTCTTCAGTCGGTCGGTTTTACGAGTACTTGTAGCTTTTCATTGGAGGGATGTTCCTTGATTTATCTTTTTTAATTTAGACCGTCAGACTGTCTCGAGATTTGTGCAGACATTTGTTGGCTGTACAAGCTGGAAAGATTTGATGATACGTGGGATACGATAAGATATGAATTTGACTTCTTATGGAAAGAAGTGCACTTAGCGTAGCATGATTAACCATTCCAGTTCACTTTGCTAAGCGGGTTATAATTTTTCTTTTTTCAAAAGAGTGCAAGTTTTATTGAAAAACTTATCATTATGTTGATTTAATAATTAGGTGGCATTCACATACTTACCGCACAATTCTTATATATATATACATATCTAAATCTAAATTTTTATACATGCATACCAATCAAATTTTAACATCACATCACAGATATCAATATTAAAAAGTGAATACACCTTTTCATGCATAGATTTATAACACCAAAGTGTTTTAAATGAAAATATCAAACTTTAAGTGTTAGATACATAAATACATAAGAATTGTATGGTATGTATGTAAATTTACCTAATAATTATTACCAGCTATATTCAAGCTTTGAAGGATTCGGATCTACTTTTTGAATTATCGTTAGCAACTTCTCAACATGCTTTATGTTAACCCAAATGCATTTTGAAGGGAAATTTTTGTTCCTTGACCTCCTGCAGTTTTCCTTGTAATATCTCCATGCAAATGCTGTTTTAAATTTTGAATGAATTTTGTAAATGATATTTGATAGCCATACAATAAGGATCAGACTCACCAAATACTTTATCGTTTGCATAAATGTGATTTAGATGCTTTGAAACCAGGTAAGGGTGCTTGATCCTGAAGCATACACTTACGATGAAGAAGTGATAAAAAAGGCAGAGGCAATGGGAAAGCCAGGACTGATTGAAATCTATGCCAAAGAAGACAGCTTCATCTTCACAGTTGAGTCTACCGGTGCTATCAAATCTTATCAGATGGTGGCCAATGCAATCGAAATTCTGAAGCAAAAACTTGATGCGGTTCGCTTGCAAGATTCCGAGGAGGCTGATATTGGAGAGCTGACTCAACATCTTGGACGTGGAGGGCTGTGATCTTTTTGTTGGAGCTTCGATTTGGTTTCTTCGGCCAATGACTGGCTATATTTATGTATCCATGTCTGCACATCCTGTTAGGTTTATGAATGTTTTTGGTGACACCAGTTTAGTTAGCCTGCATGTTGTAGATTTTAGTTCCGGGATATTGTTAAGATTGGTCTCTAAACTTTATCAAAATTTTGATTTTCTTGGTTTGGGTTTTGTTTTACCGTTATCTATATCTATATATATATACATATATAGATATAGATATAATGATTCTAGTATGATTTTTTTCGGGAGGATTTGCATACACATCACACAATTCTTATGTATTTACATATCTCATGCCTAAACTTTTATATTTACACATATAACACTCAAATATGGTGATCTAAGGTTTATAATTCTCGTCTAACTCAGCTGATTCTCGTCTAACTGAGCTGTATGTGGGTATAAAGAATTGTAATTTTCTTAATGGTATAGGTATTATCGATGATAAACCAAGAGGAATGATGCTTACGGATGGAGATTATATATATGCAGCGAATAATTTTTTTTAATGAGGACCCTTAATTTATTTAAGAGTTTGAAAGGCACTAGGATATTATGATATACTATATATGAAGACATTAAATTTAAAGGGTTACTTGCCTTCAAATGCCCCATCCAATCGAAGCTAATGTTATCTACCTATTAATGTAGGGAGCTTGCCTCAAAGCAAGCCATGAAGTATGCACTTTCTTTTGGTCTGACCAACGCCAAGTGTCCTATTCAAGCTCAAGTGCTTCTGTGGGGTGTGGACGAGTATGCTACTAAAATCCTTAAATGGCTTAGAATTTTTTTAAGGATATATTTGAAGTCGATAGGAAGCTCAAAGAACACTCAATATGGTTAATTTCATATCATGAGGACAAATGGAGTTTAATATGCTATCCCTAGTCAACAAGTATTTTTTATATTTTTGCTATGGAGGCTCTAAGATTTATAGATTAGCTAGAAGATGTGTTTAGCTCTCCAAGAGTGCCCGGACGCTCTATTGTGCTCCCTTAGATCAAAATAATGCAAGGATACAAATTATGCCATTTTGCATTAGAATCATCACTATTTGTTTTGGCTGTGTGGATTGCCTTGACCTTATGTGTTTGCTAGCTTACTAGCTGGAGGACTAACTCAATTTATGAGAAGCAAGACAAGTTCTAATTTAGTTTAGAGGGACTTTGGCGTAAATACGTTACATCTTTTGGGTAGTCTCTCTCGATAAGTAATACAAAGTTCTATGCAAGCTAATAGTAAATTTTTGTGGCATATTTTATGAAAAAAATTAATTTGTTCAAAAAAAAGAGTACATAAAAAGAAATAGAAACAAAAACATTATATTTGCATGATATATCATTATGTACTTTATAACTTTTGAAGACTTTTAGAAATTTTTTGGATTTATTGACAAACTGGGTTTGATGAAACTCTAGCTTGGTAGAGAATATAAATTTTGGATTTTAGGCTTTGAAAAGTGGGGTTGGGTGAGGGAAAGTGGCTTGAGTAGCTTGAAACCTTTTGTTAGCCTCAACTAGGTTTTGAGTGGGTTTTTTTATGGGTAAATATTATGAAAAAATAATTTATTTTAGGAAAAAATAAATTAATACGAGGAACGCAACAATAAATATATAATTTTATAAAGAATTAGAATAATTACTGACCAAAGTGGTTCATTAGGAGAAAACATCAAACCTTTTTTAATGGTTGGACCGGCCATTAAGTGAATATCATTGAGTTTTTCTTAGTCAAAATATTTTTGCAACAATATTCATATATCATTTTTTTATTAAATAGATTAAATATAAATTTTTATAATAAGATAATTTAAAAATGGTAAAAGAAAAAAGATGGGAGAGTTGGCTAATTGTGTAGATGAGAAGGATGATATAGTTACACATGTACAATCACAAATAACTACCCTACAAAAAAGTTATGGTCAACCACACTTAGTGCAAAAAGGATGATTGATAATTTTAATTATTAATTAATAACTTTTTATGAGATATACATGAATTTTCACTCAAATATTTGAAATAAATTTTTAAATTTTATAAATTCAAACATTCAAAACTTCAAAATCACTTTTTATTATAATTACCAATTCTTACAAAACATATTACAAAAACATAATCTTAAACATCATATACTACACTTGAAAAATAAAACCATGAAATTCAATTTACTCCTCATTTGATTAAGCTCCATCTTCTTACATAGAGCTCTAATGCTTTGTTTGTTTCTTCTTTCATTGGAATTGTTTGCAACATCAATTTTCCCTCAAAAAAGCTAGACACCTTTTTTTCAAAGAAGAGGTGGAGTTTACTAGAAAAGGGAAAGCGTTGTGAATAGCAATTGAGAATGTTTCAAGTAAGGTAATATAAACAAAAAAAGTATTATCCAATGATTTTCTCACCAAAATACACCAATAAAATCATATGAAGGTAACTATATTAATTGTGCCCTCATAAAAAAAATAGAAATTTTTAATTTTCACCATACGAGTGCTTAGAAAAGTAAGTGACCAAATAATTATTTGAATAAGATTTAAGAAAAAAATTGTCACTGATACTGAAATTTGTGTGGCAATTGATGGGTGTAAAATATTGTCACGACTTGACCTGATAGCTTAGAATTAATAAAGTCAGGAATAGCGGTCAAATGGTATTAACCTTTCTTTTAAATCATTCAATAATACATCATAACTTCCAAAAATAAAATAAACCACAAAAATTTACAAAGTACGCTAAATGAAAATTTAAATCATCCAGAAACAACAACATGGTTTCCAAGTAAAATAAAATCTCAAACCAATGATATACAACATTATATCACTACTCAGAAGAAAAATAATATATATAATAATGATAATCATAATATATAATATGCTACATATCAATAGCAGCCCTCCTTAAAATTGTTTCTCTCCTGTCAGTCATATCAATCTAATTTTTTCTGAAGGCAACCATTAATTTTCAAGAATAAGTTACACCACTTAGTGAGAAATTTCAATCTCTTTATACACTAAATTAATATACAAATGTTCCACATGAATATCTCAAGAAAATGTCATTGAATGATAAATCAAATGCAAGCATTCTTTATTAATTTAATCATTTCATTTCAATTTAAGTTATTACCTTTTTAACCTCTTAAGATGTCATGTCGGAATTACCGTCATAGCCAAGATATCCTTAAGGTTATACCTATTGGTAATCTCAAAATTTTGCGCCTGAAGATACATCTTTACAATCTTCATTTCTTTTTTCATGAGTGGGTACATTGCATCCCTTACTCATATCATCTGGGAGTAATCCTGAATGACTTAATTTTGGCATCAATTTTTGATGTCACGTCTGTAGGATATCCACTTGAATGACTCAGGGTGACTTGTTGTCCATTCATACCATCCTGAAGCTCAAGATATCTATATGGACCTCTTGGTATGTGCCATGATCTTGGATTTGGAATCAGTAGGATTTTTTAGCTACTCGGGTAAATTCATCGTGGGATGGGGTTGACTCTGGCTTGAGACATGTTTAACACAAGTCTCAACGTTTAGAGACCTTACCCCATCAATCTGGACTCATTTATGGCCAACTGGAGTCACAAGACTGGCATGTGGGCACTATCGAGTAAGAATTTAAGTTTCAAACCACTTTGCATTGCTCAGGGATGATGACAATTTTGAGGTGTTATTTCGGTGTTACGACATGTCCATGGGACTTCTTTGATGGCTAGAGATTATTTACCATCTATTCAAAAGCTTCCAAGGCCAAGGGAACTCGTCTGAGTCCTCAATTGTGCTACGAGTATCTAACTTTAATTTTGGCCCAGCATGACCACGCCAGAACCCGCGCCCCGTTCTGACATGTTCATGCAAAAATGACCCATTTATATGCTCAAGATAGCCGAGCAAGGTTACACCACAAATGTGGTGTAGCCACGCCAGGACACTAGTGTTTTCATGCCCAGTCCAAGTGTGGTAAAGCCAAAATGATCCATTTTATGTGCTCAAGATAGATAGTACAATGTAATTACACAACTAATGTGGCATAGCCATGCCAAGAAACTGGCGTGACCATGCCTTTTTTTAATGTGGTCACACTGGCCTTCAAAAAATGAGTGCTTGAGCCCTTTTGGCCTGGCGTGACTACCCCCAGTTCAAGCATGGTCACGTCGAGCCAACAACTTCCTTAGCAAAAATTGTTTGCTTTTGACTCCCCACTTGTTGGCAGCTAGCCCATTATCCATGATGGATTTCAGGAGTCAAATAAGAAAATGCCCCATCTCGCATCCACCTCACAAATGGCCATAATTTGATGTTTGGGAGGGAGTTTTCCGTCCCATTTACCTTGTTCCATATATAGTAAGAAAGGAGACCGAATTTCATAGGGGAGGAGTTCATTCAGCTAGGGAGGGTTTGCTTGAGCTAAGGAGAAAACCTACATCCTTCCCCCTCCTCATCCTCTTATTCTACTTCAATTTCCTACATCTAACCCACCATCCTTTACATCATATTAAAAAGAGGAGGTGAGAGTTTGTTTTTCTTGGAGCTATGTTCAAATAAAGACCAGAGCTTCCTCTTGCTTTAGCAAAGGAGGAAGGAGACACCATCTCCTTCTATAAGGAGAGCTTCAACTTGACTTGGGAAAAGGCTTCCGGTGACCTTAACCATCTCTTCTACGATAAGGAGAGTGTCTTTCTTGCAGCAAGGAGAGCTTCATCCCCTTTAAGTGACGTCAAAGAAGACTTCATAGGAGCAAGAGAATGCGCTTGCAATCACCACCTTGGTAAGATCCCGTGAAACTCTTACACTTTTTTTTCTAGCCAGCCTTATGTCTATGTTAGAGAATGCTGAGATTATGTTTGTTTTCCTAGAGAAAGCCCTTAAGTTAGGAAAACATTCATGAAAAAACACCTAAGAAATCTGAGAGATTTCCCTTGCAAAATCCTTAAGACTTAAAACTAAGCGGTTTGAATCTAAATTTCCCCTAGCTTTTGTTTTTCAACTTTCCTTAGAGGAGTTAGAATATTTGGATTTTGCGGAATGGAAAAAACTTTAAAGCTAATCCATTTTATAAAGTTTTAGAGAATTGTAGGATGGAAAAAGCTTTGCAGCTAGTTCATTTTATAATTCATGGTGAGTTTTCCTTTGAGAAATTGAAAGGCAAAACTCTCATTTGTCAGAGCCTGAGGAGGCTATGCCACATCCATACTTCCAAACCTAGGCTTCCATGTGAGTATGCTAGAACGAGTGTGGATTGTTATCATGCACGTTCATTGCATTTCATTGTATTCCCTATCATGATACGAGTTTTGTGTGATGCATATTGCATGTGCCATTTTTGGTTCAACCAATCACTCGACCCGCTTTGGTGTCAACCAGGCTCCTCAACCTGGTAAAAATGGCACATTGGCTCGACTGACATCTCCGACATAGTCAGCCTTGCATAATTACTCAAATGTCTGCCCTAACACCGTCATCCTTGCACATTGGCTCGACTAGGATCTCTGGTACAGTCAGCCTTGAACATTGGCTCGATCGACTACCCTGACACGGTCAACCTAACACATTAGCTCAACCGATTGCCTTGGCATGAACAACCTTGAACATGGGTCTAAACAACCACCCAGGCCCTATCAACCATTCACTTGGGCTCAGTCAACCGCATAACACATGTTTTGTATGCGCATCAGCACCGTTTGCATGACACTTTACATAGTAATTTATTGCACTTGAGTTTCATTTGAGTGTTTAATCACTCACTCACTTCACTTATGTGTGATTTCCTTTATAGGAACCAATGCACCCTTGAGCCAATGCCTCCTTAATATGCTCACACCATTGACCCAATGCGTCAACAATTCGGTCATGCCTTTGAGCAAATGCCTTCACGGTACACTCGCACTTTTGAGTTAATGCCTTTGCGGTACACTCACCCACTTGAGTGAATGCCTCCACATTATGCTCAAACCTTGATCCAATGCCTCCATGGTATGCTAACCCCTTTGAGCTAATGCCTTCATGAAATGCTCACACTTTTGAGTCCCACATAAGCAATGCATCCATGGTACACTCACACCCCTTTGAGTCAATACCTCCACAGTATGCTCACATCTTTGAGTCAATGTCTTTGCAGTATACTCACACCCTTGAGTCAATTCCCTATGGTAAACTTACACCTTTGATCAATAATTTTGTGGTACACTCATCACCTCTTCAATGTATGTTTGCTTTCTTTCACATTTTGCATGAGTGCTCAATAGCGAGCCATGCTCGATAGGCGAGTGACCCAGTATTGGTCACAATGCTTTAATAAGTCTTCTTTAATGGGTAGATCACGATGAGCACAACAAGTTATTTCATCGGGATTGACACAAGTATGACTGTGTTAAGGATATATGGGATCAAGCTCGTATCACCTTTGTGGACACAATTTTTAAGGGGGGTCATCCTGTGGAAGTGATCGGTCGTCGGAATTGGAATCTCGTTACTTGCTTCAGAGGGACATTTTAATTTACATATTTATATTTATTTTTATAAAAATATTAAATCAAACTGATAACATATCTTTCAAATTTTAGATGAAAGAGCACTACACCTCAAGCTATGTATCTATCCCGAAAGATATACACAAGACTTGAGGGTGAGACTCGATCAAATAAACTAAGAAATATACTACGAAAACCAATTTTTTTAAGTTGACAAATTCCCCTATTTAATATAAAAAATTAAATAGGGTTTATATTAAGCTTGGTTCAGAAAATTTTCTTGTAAATGCAAGCCCTTATAGTTAATTACATCTTAGATAACCGAAGTAGCCTAAGAAAACTCTCAATAAAAATCAGTGGATATTATCTTTAAAGAGGTCAAAGGAATAGGATTTTTTAACTAAATTTGACAAAGAGCTATGAAGGGGGAATAACTTAAATTTGGAACATTTTACTTTTGGAATCCAAAGGAAGAAGAACTAGGGGATGTGACAGATCCTAAGGATAACCTCAGTGACTTCCCATTCTACCCTATAGTTTGGCTTCAATTTAGAGGAGAAATACTTAAATGTTTCATCTTGTCAGTTTTATTTAATTAGGGTTTACATCCATGTGAAACAGTCACACGAATAGCCTGGAAGATGTGAGGATTTAAGACTTGATGAATGACAACCTCAAAATCCTAAAGCGAGTTAGGACTTATATTATATAGTAGATCCATAAAAAGACCTAAAGTTAAGTTGAGGATTTATGTTGCAGTAGGCAAACAACCTCGAAACCCTATGACTCAGTTGTTTAATTCTAAGGAATGGTTTAACTGGTGTGGACATGTTTTGCTGTTGAAGATGATCGTGCTGCCCAAAATGCTAGCTCCAAGCTTCTCGTCATGGCGAGTTTATGTTTTCTAATATGTCAAGTCGTGATGCCAAATCAAGTGTTTCGTAAGGTTTTGATTATTTAAATGTCATGAGGAATATTAAATTTGATTAGAGCAACACCAGTTAAGATCCTCTGGTTCCCTCGTTCAGGCACCACTATTTTCTTTCGGATTCACTTAGTCCAAATTAATTCACTAAACTCAACTCAATGAGTTTCATACTTTTATTTAGACCGTGGGAATTCTTGTTATCAACCTTAGGTTATCTTCTTCGAGGGATTCTCGATTATCCGACAGAGATGTTTTAAATTAGTTGTAATTTTTGTTTTGTTTTGTTTGTGATTAAATTTTGAGTTGTCTTATATTTTAATTATTATGGAGGTAAATTTTATCTTGTTTAATTTCTAGTTTTGGTTTCAGTTTTGACATGCAGAGTGACTTTAAGCATATAAGCAAGAAACAAGAGGTACAAAAAGGTACATACAATGACTTAAAAGTGTGCCTGTCAATTCTTCTCGCTCCTCCGCCTGAAAGGTTAGCTTTGACAACATGTATATAATTTTGCATGGAATTTAAATTGCAGGAGTAGATGAAGGTATAACTATCAAACCCCAAGTTATGACTTTATTGAGTCTCAAAAGATTTTAGTGAATAATTTTAGAACAAAATATAACAAGTTCAATTTGCCCTTCAAAATATTCAAGAGATTTCAAAGTGCTTGGGACATGACCTTGAACCACTTTGAAGATTTCTTGAAATATTTCGAGTTTATTTTGAACTTAGCATATTGTTCTATTAATCATCCAAGGTTAAGCTAAAATTATCGCATTGCTCAAGGAAACTTGATGTTCTATTTATCCTAAGGCTAGGACACTCCATTAATCAATTGATATTTCATTTAAGAGTTATGTGGGTGGGTGCCCCTAAGGCAAATTTAGGTAAGTAAAGGTTTTAGCTTCGAAAGTTAAAATTGGGCTTGTAGTGTAAAGAGGTGTTAATCATCAATCATGTTATCTTCTAAATCAAATCAAATGAGTTTAAATGTCAAGTCTAGGTCACTACCAAGCCCTGAACAATCACAATATATGAAATGGTAATTAACAGAATTTTGATTTAAATGACATGCATTCTCATTGAAAGATCACATTGTCATCAATCATGGGATTAAAATTAATGAAGTATTATCTTTATAGCTCAAACCCATCACTTGAGAATCGTTTAATTTTGATTGACTTCAAAGTCAAGATAATTAAAGAAATTACAATTTTGTTCTCATTATGGAAAAGGTGGCAAGTGAGTTCCTACCTCTTACCCATCATATTTCAATCATCCAAAAATGTTCATGAGGATCAAAATTGCCCCTCTTCCCTTTAATTAGTCCTAAATTTTGATTAAGGAACCAAAATCTAAAACTACTCTTCTACCTTTGGGGCTCTTCACTTCATAACTCATTAATCAAAATTCAAATGACTATGAGAATTTAGAGTGTCCTATCCACAGGTTAATTAAAACATCAGAGGAGAAAATGTGGGTTTTCAAAATTTAATTTAATTTAAAGGATTATTTAAATTTAGAAAGTAGTATTTTCAAAGTTGATTTTACTTAACTTATCCAAAATAAAGTTTTTATACATAATAAAAATACTAGAGGTCCCCTTAGTTCAGAGAAACACTTAGCCAAAGTTCCATAATTTTTTTATTATAATGATTTTAATGGGAAAATAAGAAAAATTCATTTTTAAGCTTTTAAAATTTTATTTTTAACTTAGAAAATTAGGAAAAATATCCAAATTCTAAGTGATCAGAGAACAATTAGACACTTTTTAAAATATTTTGGTATTTTTGGGATTTCTAATTATTTTAAATTCAAAATAAAGTTAAAAAAACTAGTATTTTCTCAAAAATAAATTTTATTTTTTCTAAATGCCCCTCATCACAAGGAAATCAAAGAAATACTTTTCATAATTTTCCTAAGTTTGTTTAATTTAATATAATTATTTTTGTACAAAAATGCATGGTAACTTATAAAATCAATTTTAGTGCTTAAACTTAATTGAATAATTTTTTAATTTTACAGTGGGTAAATATGATTTTTATACACATGTGGAATTGATTTTGTCAATTTTTTATTAGTATTTAATTTACATAAATGAAAGCAAGATATATACATTTAGTTAACTATAGAAATGTACAAAATAATTCAAATCATCATGTCATTTTTCCTAAACTTCTCTGACCACCTACTAAAATTATTCCCATAATTTTCCAAATGGTATTTTAATTTATATAATTAAAATAAGTCAAAATATTAGCTTAAAAATTAGGGTTAGAGACACAGAGATGTCCTCTGACCCTGGAAAAATTAGAGGAAATAACCTCTTTCATAAGGAGTGAACCCTAAAAATTTCAAGTCATGGTGAGCAAAGCTTGATCATAATGAATTAAAATACTACAAAGATTATTTAATTTGTTAAAAATTAGAGTCAATAAATAATTTTAATTTTACCCCAAAGTATTCTCCTCTCTTCACTGAGCAAGTGGGTATTTTTATTTTATTTTTATGATTTTTCTACACAACGATATGATTTTTCAAAGTTCTGGAATTTACTTAAATTAGAAAAAAGGCTATTTTTCTATTTATCCACCGCGGCGCCACCTTAACCTTAGCATCTCCAAAGCTCCACGTGGCACTCCGCCATTTGACGCTGCAAGCCACCTTAGCCGCCATGCGGCCCGCCTTTTCATTCCATTTGTTCATCTAACGTGATCTCAATCGTTCATGGAATAAACGTGCAATCGAACGACATCCGTTCATCGTCCCCAAATAAGCTAACCCGAGAACCGTTCACACTAAAACCTTAAGATCTTCACCTAGGCTCAACCAAATTACATGTGTTTTGTTTTTACACTTTTATATACTCAAGACAGACATATCTATACGACTTATATGATATGATATACAGTAAATATGTATGGAGAATCAAATGAAGCTCGGTTTTGGGTTGAAGTTTAATACCTTTATCTGAGATGAGAGCCTCAATCAGATGGTTGTGGCAGCTTCATTTGGGTCCAACGAACCTTCAGATGAAGTCCTGGACTCTAGTGAATTGTCTAGGTATGATTTTGATTAAGATTGATTTTAGGTGTTGGTCTAGAGCTATGATAGAGGCTGTTTGAGTGAAGGTCTTTGTGGGGGATCAACTTCTCTTGCTTTGGTGATGGTTGACAGTGACTTTATATATGCTTAAAAATATAAGTATTTAATACTGCTGCTAAAAGATTTAATTCCTCAGCAACTGCATCAAAACTTAATAATATTTATAGATTCAATAAAAATGGATGTATAAAATATTCAATAATTGTAAAGTCACACTTATCAACACAAGTATATGTATCACTCAAGTAATATAGGACTCTAATGGAGTCCTTGATATCGATCCCATAGGGAGTAATATTAGAACTACGAACCAAGATTTTAGAAAAGTAATACTCAATCGCAACAACGAAATTTAATTTGCTTATAAATTAATAGGAAATTGAAATAAATATGTAATTTTAATAACTCTTAAATAACTAATTATACTAATGAGATTTTTAATGTGATATTCAATATATAAGAAAGCATCCTTCTTCTTGTCAATAAATTATAGTGAATGGATAAAGTGAATCAGTTCAAATTGTATTGTGTCAAATAGGAGCATGTTTATTCTTTACCCTTTTGTCCAGGCATAAAGAACATTAACAAATCCTATGCTTGTTTACTGAATATAAGACTAAGCTGGGAGGATACCGGCTCTCACTTCGGAGCTCCCACATTCCCCTCTCCTTAGTGCTAATATCTACACTTCAGCACCCAAACGATAGGAACGAATTGGGGATTTTAGTCAGTCACTCTAAAATCTCCAATTCTACGCCCGATAATTTTATTTCTCTATTTATTTG